>LFYR01001368.1:611438-805628 GCA_001185155.1 Zostera marina
GCGACGATCGTACCTTGCGCGCGGAAAGCACGCGAGGTGCCAGCAGAGCCCGAGGTATCAGGGTAGGTGACGGGAGGAAGTTCCGCGATAATGTCGGAGCGGCGAATCTGGGAGAGGCGACGGTGGACGTCGATCAACACGGCATTGAGGCGCTGAGTCTCGGCCACGGCAACACTATTGGGAACACCAGCAGGCGACAGCAGACACAGGGCCCAGGTGGCATGCTGAAGCTGCACTTCGCGACCATACTCCTCAAGGATGTCTCGAGCACTCATAGCGGAAAGGAGAGGGGATGCAAAAAATGGGGGACTCAGGCAGCCTATTTATAGGAAAGTGAAGAAGGATGGGCTCGAGAACCGAGGAACACTAAATGAAAGTAGGTGGGGGGCGAAAGAGGGGCGGACGGCCCCCGGGCCCCTGGGCCCGCCAAGGAAGTACTGTTGGTACCATGGACCGCGGCCCATGGACCGAACCGGCCCGGACGGCCCAGACAGACGGACGGATCCGACGCACGAACCCACGAGGCCCAAGGACAGCAAGTGAAGGCTATAAATACCTCCCCTGGTCCAACTGGGGGAGGGGTTGATAATTCTGAGAGAGAGACTTGTGCTAGGTTGGACGGTGAGCTAGCTCCGGCGAACCCTCACACCAACATCAACCATGAGTGAGACTTCCTCTCATCTTAGTTTCGAGTTGCTCGGCATCCCTCCAGTCTAAATTTGTTGGTCCGCCGTCCGCGTCAGGTGAATCCATTCAAATTTAATTAAACAAAGCCCACCAAGACCCGCAAAGCTTAGGCATGTCTAGCTTGCCATAATTGGGGTCTTAAGACATCCTAGAAAATAGTCGATTTTTAGAAAGAGTGAAACTACAGTCTTGATTTGATTACCCCGTCGTCGTCATTCATTTCATATGTTTAGTGTTTACCCATTTCATTCCAAACTCACCCTCCCTTCCGTTCCCAATGGGTTCACCCTACTAATCTCTCGGAGGGTCATCATTAGACTTAGCCTTTCGGCTCAAAACTCGGATTTCCCCATGGGTTTACTCCACAAGATTTTCCGATCGGGACACATTTCATCAGTCTTAGTTAGCTTTTTCAGTTTAATATATCCTTTACTTGTATTTTTTGAAGTAATCCTTTTCTTGTTGGTAGGGCGAATCCAGGATTTTTTTTCCTCCAGGGATTAATTTTAAATCATTTAACCAAATTCAAAAATATTTTTTTTTTCAATCCAATTATTTTCGACGAGGTGTTATATTTTGGTACCGATACTGGATGCATAATATATATATATATCATTATTACTAACACTTAAAAATAAATCTTTTTCAATATATGTTATTAAAATATCATTCAAACAAGGATCATGCATTCATACGATTACGACAACTTGATTTGACAAGATTTATTGTTGAAAAAGATTTTTTCACTGAAACAGTCACAACTTGTAATGTATTAATTTTAACAAACGAATCACAAAGTAAATACGATATTTTTTTTCTTTTCAATCAACTTTACGGACAACTCTTCAATTTCATTCAAATTCGAAAGTTTCATTTATTTTCGAAAATAAATAACAACATAAACAGAAAACGACATTTTTTGAAATGCTATATTCAATTCATGATTAATATTTGTTAAACCACAATACACAAAATCTTTTAGACTGAATTTTAATCATGTTCAATGAAAATTCATGTTAGTGTGGTTGACAAGTTTTTTTTTGCAAATAACATCTTCTTATTTGATCTCTATTATTTAGATGGTATTCATTTATCTTCTTTCGTAATAAGATTCGCAAATAAAAATAAAAATAAAAAGAATCGATAGAGACGAAGAAAAAACGAAATATCTAAATCTCTAGATATATATAGACAAATATGGGTACGACACGTCCGCACGACAGATATGGATCCATTTTCGGTACGGCACGTCTGCACAACGACTTGCTGCGGACACCATTGCGAGTGGAGTTCGGGAGTGTCGTCCACCATCGCGAGGCCGGAACCGGAATGGAGTTTGTGAATCGTGAGTTCGCGATGGGTTCGGGAACCCAGAACCACCAACTTTACTTCCGGGAACCCAACGCGGTTCCTGGTTTCGAGTGTCATCCTCTGTTGCCCCGCAATGCGGTTCCTCACGCGTAGACCGTCAGATTGTCATTGAAGACCATCCGCGTGAGGTGCCACATCCAATTTCAGAGACGGACGTATCGTCTGTGAAACTGGGTGTAAATAACAACATAAATAGAAAACGACATATCTTTTGAAATTCTATATTCAATCCATAATTAATATTTGTCAAATCACACTACTGAAAAACTTTTAAACTGGATTTTAATCATGTTCAATGAAAATTCACGTTGGTGTGGTTGACAAGTTTTTTTTAAAATAATATTTTCTTATTTGATCTGGTCATTTAGATGGTAGTTATTAACTTCTTTCGCAACAAAATTAAAATTTAAAAATTAAAATAAAAAAATGAATGAAGATTGAAGAAGAAAAAACGAAATTTTTAAATCCCTAGATATAGATAGAAAGATATGGGTAATTGAGATTAATATAATAATAAATTAATTATTAATAGGATAATTATTTATAAACAAAATATTTGTATTATTTAGTAATATTTTAAAACATAAAGACATAAAGTTTATAAAAATTAAATATTTAGTTTTATTAAATTTATTATTTATATATTTTAAATGATGGGGGTATATATATGTATATTTTTTATTTTTTTGGAGTGGATGCTCAAGTCCTCCCAAGTCCCTCTTACATTCGCCACTGTTTGTTGATTTTTGTATGATTTGCCTTGTTCCAGATGAGATCTGAACCCCGTGGATCTAGGTCGACCATCTTTTATTTAGTCCCAACTTACTAGACAAGCGAGTGCGAATTCAGAACAAATACTAGGGTGAATCAAGGATCCCCTTAAAGACTCCTTGATCCAACCTAATTCGCCTACTCGCTTACCTTTGGTCTGAGCTAGACCACAAATTAAGTAAACATAAGGTCTACTCTTGTGCATGCCTCACTCTCGGAACTCATGATGTCGGAACCGCGGTTCCACGATGACGGAACTACACTCGAGAGGCGGCTATGCGAGTTTGAGGTGGATAGCGAGATCGACGGCCGCACCGAGTCCATGATGTGGACAAACCGCACTAAAATTACGCCTAGGCCTAAACGTATCGAATTTGAACTGAATACCATCATATTCAAATTCGTTTAATATCCGAATATTCGAATTCGGTTTGTTTACTATCCGAATTCAAATTTTGCTATCCTATTCGAATTCGAGTAACATTTATAAAAAAACTCATATGATTTATAAAATTTAAAAATAATAAAAAATATATCCTGTATTTAAAAAATATAATTAGACCCACATTCAAATTCAAAAATATCCTGTAATAAAAAAGGTAATAACAAATATTATCCTGTATTTAAAGATAATAACAAATATATCTTGTTTAACAGTTCAAGTGATTAATGTTAAAACTTTAAAATATTTTTAAATAATATTAACATATGTTATATATAAATTATAAAGGTTATAACATTTAATGTTATATATGTAAATTTAAAACTTATAATAATATAAATATTTAATTTAAACAAATCAAATACGTTGATATTATCAAAATTGAAACCAAACTCGGATATTCATTTTAGTTTATTATTTTGTTTTTTAACTTAGTTATTTTTCTACTTTGAATATCTATGTCGACCGATATTCCGACCCAAATTGTATCAGTCAACCAACTAAGTGAACTAACTTTCCAAGTGTCGTTTAACCGAGTTGGACAATGTCGAGTCTAAGAATCGGGAATCGATTTACCGTTTATCAATTATCACCGTTTAGTATTTACCGACCAGTAACTGACAGCTGGCGGTATTTCTTCTGCTTCTCCTTAATTATTATTCGCCCCAATGACTTATGACAGACAAAGAAGGTATCCGTTTCACTCTTTAAGCAGCTGTAAGCCTGTTGATGGTGTCACCTGTACGTATTATCAGTAAATTTCACACTTGTTCTTCCTCACCCGCCCCTCTTCCCCTATACTCAGGGTGAGAGGTTTTGTGGGTCTTCAAGTCCGAGAAGGAATAAGTATACAGAACCGACAATTACAGAGGAGCCAAGACGAGATAGAGGCAGCGGAGGTTGGTGGAAGCTTCACCCACCCTTTTTGCGTACAGATCAGTAAAACTCGGTGATATTTGGATGGTGGGTTTCCTCTGACCCACATTACTTTTATGATTTGTGTTTTCTTCCTCCTCCCCATTTTTGTTTCAGTCTCCAGGAGTCCAGGTTTCGTCTCTTCTCGCCGCGGATCAGTTTGGCATGAGGTGTAAGGTTTAGAGAGATCCCCATTTTCGGTTAGTTTCTTTTAAAAGATCTCAAGTCTCAACATACATTCTTGCTACTTTCACCGTCAGTCCGTCACCGTCACCGTCGTCGTTGTAAATTTTTTATTTTTAAAAACTTCTTTCCGACATCTGATATCTCAACAACAACAACTCAATAAATGATCAGTGAACAACCAAGGGTTCTTTCTTGTCATGTCCCTGTCATTGGGTCTAAAATAAGACGAGAGTTACTTCGATCAGAGGGTTAGTCTGTCCCATTCTAGATTTTCATTGTACTCTACAATCCCATTCACAAGTCACAACCCATCCACTTCAGTTTTAATCCTCCCTCAGAAGTCACCCACTCTCCATAGTCCACACAACCTTTTCTTCTGATTTCATTTTGTATCATGGGTACGATGAGCGGAAACGAGTTGTCGTCTTGGGAGAAAAAACAGGATGGCGAGATTGGAATCCCCACCGGAGGTTCCGGTGGGGGTGGTGCCAAGGAGGAGAGGATACTTGTTTCAGTGAGATTAAGACCCTTGAACGAGAAAGAGATCAGAAACGGAGATCTCTCTGATTGGGATTGCACCAATGACACCACCATTGTCTTCCGGAACAACCTCCAAGAACGCTTCTTGTTCCCCCCCATCGCCTACACCTTTGGTGAGCTCTTCAACGATTAAACATAGATTGCATAATTTCTTGTTTTTGTTCTTTACTTTTTTATATTTCTAAATTGTCTTCTTTTTCAATCTGTTCTACAGATAGAGTATTCAGCTGTGATAGCTCAACACGAAGTGTCTACGAGGAATCAGCAAAGGAGATCGCTCTTTCAGCTGTCAATGGGATCAACTGTGAGTGTGGCCAATTGATCATTGATGTTGAGTTTGAGATTTCAAACCCTTTTCCTTTTCAATTCATCCATTGTGATCTTGTTTTATTCTAACTTTGGTTCAGCGAGTATATTCGCCTATGGACAAACAAGCAGTGGCAAGACATACACCATGTCTGGTATCACAGAGTACTCCATTGCTGATATATACGATTATATACAGAAGGTACACAATTGTTTTAAAAAGATATCACCATCTTTTTTCCTGACGAAAATCTCAAAATGTTCTTGATGTTTTGATTTGTTCTTCTTTTAAAGCATGATGAGCGATCGTTTGTTTTAAAATTCTCTGCGATGGAGATTTACAATGAAGCGGTTCGAGATCTTCTCAGCCTTGATCCTACTCCGCTTAGACTACTCGACGATCCTGAGGTATACAGAAGTAACAAACACATTCTTAGACTGTAGTCTGTTTCAATTTTTTTTTTTTGTTATTTTTCTATCAGAGAGGAACCATAGTGGAGAAACTCACAGAAGAAACTCCAAGAGATTGGAATCATTTGAAGCAGCTTCTCTCTGTATGTGAAGGTAAGTAAGAAAATATATTAATACACGAGCACATGCCATAAAAAACAATTAAAATTCGTAAATTTCAGCTCAAAGACAGATAGGGGAAACGTCTTTAAACGAGAGCAGTTCACGATCACACCAAATTCTTAGATTGGTACCTTTTGTTTTTTCAGTTATTTTTTAAATCCATCCAATTTCAAAGTTCTCTTGTTGACGTTTCGTTTTTTTGTATAGACAATTGAAAGCTCACCTCGCCATTTTTTGGGGAAGAATAGCTCAAGCACAATTTATGCCACAGTTGTAAGAAAAGCTTGCCTTGTTTTGTCATATGATATTTTCTTACTGAGTGAAATTAACAGCTAAACTTCTTCGATCAGAATTTTGTCGATCTTGCTGGAAGTGAGCGTGCATCACAGGCCATGTCTGCTGGAACCCGTCTGAAAGAAGGGTGTCATATCAACCGGAGTTTACTCACTCTTGGAACCGTTATTCGCAAATTAAGGTTGAAAGCATAATTTTTTCAGCATTTTCCCATTCTGTCTTTTATTACTAAACAAGCAAAGTTTTGATTCAGCAAGGGAAGAAATGGGCATGTACCTTACAGAGATTCAAAATTAACTCGGATCTTGCAAAACTCCCTTGGAACTAATGCGAGAACAGCCATCATCTGCACAGTGAGCCCGGCAAGGAGTTACATTGAGCAATCCAGAAATACACTTCTTTTTGCAAGTTGTGCAAAGCAAGTGGTCACAAGTGCGCATGTTAATGTTGTAATGTCCGACAAGGCTTTAGTAAAACACTTGCAAAGAGAATTGACTCGACTTGAAGATGAACTACGGCTTGCAGACTCAACTTCTAGTACGGTTTCTGTGACTGAGACATTACTGAAGGCGAAAGATTTTCAGATAAAAAAGGTTAGTTTCATTAATATTAGATTTAAAAGGAAGATTATTTTGTGTCATAATTAGTTTTAATTTTGGATGTAGATGGAGAAGGAGATTAATGAGCTCACTCAACAGAGGGATCTTGCCCAATCTCGACTTCAGAATTCACTTCAATCTGTTGGGGATCATTACGATTCAAGACATTGGGTAAATTTTTTCTTTTCTTCCTTTCCCGAAATAGATATAATTTAATATGCATGTTTGTTTATTTTCCTAAAATCTCTCTCTCTCTCTATATATTTATTTATATGTAGGAAATCCACGAATCTTCGATGTCTAATATGATATACGATGGAAATTCTATGTCCGAGACATCTTCTATTTGTTACCATGACCGTAGTTTTAATGCTGCAAAATCATTATCGATAATGACATCTCTTGATTATGCAAATGACAATAATGTCTCTGATTTACTGCGGAATTTAGAGGCAAAACATCATAGATCATCACAGGCATCACATTGTTTGTTGCCAATGAATACAACAGATTTTGTTGTTCGAGACGAGAAGGAAGATGCTATTGTGGAAAAATCCTTAGAAGAATTTGAAGATCTCTGCAAGGAAGTTCATTGCATTGAAATGGATGAGTCTAGCATGAGTGTAAGTATGAACATTGGTGATGCCACTCCACGGCCACCACCACCATCACCGCCTATTTTAGAAGATGATATTGATGATTATGATGTACAGCGAAAAAATGTTCCACAAGTTCAATCAGTTAGATACTTAAGTAATCATTTGACTGAGGGGACAGTTTGCACCCTTGAAGAGCAACTTCAGAATGCGAAAAAGATGGATGTCAAACGAAATCTCAACGAATTATTTCCATTGCCATTGGATTCTGGAAGAAGTTCAGGTTTAGGTAGAAGTAGAAGCTGCGAGCGATATATTGTCCAAAGCCCGTCACCTTCTCCTTGGTCTGTGGATGATCAAGAATGTGATAATACACCTCCTGGCAAATTGTTGAGCGACTTTCCTGGACGACCCAAAGGACTTCTGAGGAGAGGACCACATACAATTGACTATGATGGTGAAGGTGAGCATGCCACATTTTCTGGGGAAGCATCTCAGACATGTGAATCAAGATTCTCAACAAAGAGGGTTGATGAGAGTGATATGTCAGAAGAGGAAATTTCCAGCTCCCATGATTGTGTGGAAGAGAGAAATGCAGGAGTAGATGTTCAAACCAACAAGGAGAAAGATGTGGTGAGAGATGTTCATGTTGGTTTGAATTTGGGTGAATCTCTATTTCCATCTCCAGCGAGATGGCCAGTTGAGTTTGGGAAACAACAGAGAGAGATTATACTTCTCTGGAAAGAATGCAATGTTTCATTGATCCATAGAACTTATTTTTTTCATCTCTTCAAAGGCGATGATCCGACGGATTCCATTTACTTAGAGGTTGAACTCCGGCGACTTGTGTTTTTAAATCGAACTTTCAACAATGGAGATGCCTTTAAAGCACCGGTCGAAGATGGCTGCACAGTGACACCTGCCTCAAGGTAAAAACTGATGACTCATTTGATTGGGAAGAGAAATAAACTAACATGTATTTATGTTCACAGCATCAGAGCTTTGCGACGTGAGAGAGTGATGCT
The DNA here is from genome assembly GCA_001185155.1 of Zostera marina. Lineage (NCBI taxonomy): Eukaryota > Viridiplantae > Streptophyta > Magnoliopsida > Alismatales > Zosteraceae > Zostera > Zostera marina. The sequence continues at coordinate 619,744 of LFYR01001368.1, forward strand.
TTCGAGGAAAATGAGCAAGATATTCTCATCTGAAGAGAGGGAAGCTATTTATCATCAATGGGGAATTGCTTTGGACTCGAAGAAGAGGCGAATGCAACTTGCGAGCAGTCTCTGGACTGGGACCGAAGATATGGTTCACATTAGAGAGAGTGCAACCATCATTGCCAAGCTCATCGGACTCTTCCAACAAGGAGGACAGGCTCTAAAGGAGATGTTTGGGCTTAGCTTTACACCCCAGAGAGGCGGTGGTGGCCGCCGTCGGTCATTTGGATGGAGACATTTATGATCATATATGCATGGCCCATTTAAAGGTTGTTTGTGATATCTGATATGTATGAGTGCTTGTGCGTGCTCTCTTGTATTTTATTAAATTAACTAAAACTGATTTTCTGGTGAATCGTACCCTTACACGTTCCTACACCCAACTTCTTAGAAATATAACAAACGATTTTTATGATTGAAAATAGAGATTGTTTGATTGCAATTATTTCAGTTTAAGGGACAAAAATTTAAACTATAAAATTATCCAACTTTGCTAATTTGTTGTTGCACTGATAAGGGTAATTGGTGGATTTGGCGCACAGTTTATGTACAAATATTGATGGATGGAATGGAGTTTTGAACCTTACCAGAGTTCGATCAAATCCGAACCCAAAGTTCCATCATTTTGAGATCTAAATCCAAGCGTAAAGTTCAAAATTAATGGTTTGGATCCAAATAATTTCAAACCATATTTGGATATGAAATGATATCATTCATAGAAATACAGGACTTTGGTCCGTCTGTTAGAAATAACTTTTATTGTGGCTGGTTTGTTGTCTTTGGTCTACTATAATTTTAATTTATGCTCAGATGAAATGAATAATGCAAAGAAATAATTAATTGAAGTTCTAGTTTGCTACAGCCTACAAATCTAAATATCTAATAGCACAAAAGCATGATATTTACAAATGTGGTAATAAAGAACATGCACGAAAATCTTACTACTACTGCTACTGGAGAACTGTATCTTCTATTATCTTCCAACCTGATTTGGAATAAAACATGTCAAACTCTGTGCAGTATTTAGTGCTGTGAGAATCATTGTGCTTAAGTTGCAAAGTATCTGTTAATTTAGCTTCTTCTTCTAGTGTGACCTTCACAGTTGCACGTCGACCATCAAAAGATAATGTAACACTATCGATGTCTAAGTTTAAAAGAGTATATTCCCAGAACCAACCTTTCTTTGCAACCTCTCTGGCTTTATCAGTCCATACTACCAGCGACTGGCCATCTAGCACCTGTCACATTTCAAAGCAAACTTAGGAACAACCAAATTCATTCTGTCATTAACTTTTCTTTGTAAGCAATTATAATAAAAAGTTAAGTTTTTTTAGAAACTCACTACTGGCATTTCTTCAAGGTAATGTGCAGGACCCAGAGCTTGTGATTTTATATCATGCCACTTCCGAATAAGACTTTCAGCAAATTTGGCATCCATGGTTGGAATTTTTTCTGAAAGATTTTAAGAAAGAAAAAACTCCGAATTCAAACTGGTTTCATTTGGCAACGTTACATTTTTCTAAGATGAACATATAAAGGAACGATACCGATATCAGTGAAATTTGTAGTAATTGCCGGAGTTGAATACCCAAATCTGCAAGGTAGGTATTTTAATCCCAGTAGAGTTAATAATCCAACAACAATCCCACCACAGAAAATCTTGAGGGTTGATTCTCTAATATTTTTTGTCATGACATCTTCAATTGTGGAAAACTGAGAAGAAGAAGACCCAGCAATATGTGCTACATCAGTAACATCACTAAGATTGATCGTCTCTGGAATGGCTAAAAATTCCTTAGTCTGTAACTGGAGAGAAGGCACATTCATCATGCTTACACTCTTAAATGGGAATGCTTTCTGCAGTGTATGGATGGCATTTGATTTAATACTATCTAAAGCAACAGTAACTTTGGTTCCAATATTAGCAATAGCCAAAGCAGCAAGTAAATGAGCACCATCGCCACCCTCAAGCCTTTCCAAATATTTGAGAACATTTGGATCATCATAGTAATCACCAAGTTTGAATTGTACATCTTGGGTATCTCTGAATCTGGCAAAAACAACTTCCAAAAGCCAAATTTCCAGAAGCTTACAAAGCCCAGGAAGATCATTATCATCAGCTAATTCATCCTTTGAATGTGCCGAGACAAATTCTAAAATTGAAGGATCCCTATATGGAGAATTTTCATCGTCTATGCCTAACCATGAGCGGCATTGGTCAAGGTCACCAAAAAGCAGCGAACAAAGTCCTCTCTCAAGTGTAAAGTTAAACTTATGGTCATTTTTTTTACACTCAGAAAAAATGGCCGCACCGCTCATTTCGATATTTTGAAGCTGCTGGAAGAGATTATCTGCCTCCTTAATTAGATGTGGTTTCTTCCTTACAACAGCCTGAGAAACAAGAGCAAGTGCTACCCCATACACTTCAAAGCTCTCAGGTGGAATGTTGCTTGGTGTTGATGCAAATAAGTCCACCTTCACAGCAAAGAAACTACAAGAGTCATCATGTATGTTCTTACAGAACAATTACTGCAATCGGAGACAAATTTATGATATACCTGCTCTAAAGCTGTCATTCTTAAGAATGCTTTCTTCATAATATCTTCACGTGTGAAGCCTCCAGAAACTACTGCTGCACCTCCTACCCCAACAGTCCATAATATGTTGCGAATGCCATGAAGACCCTCCTCCCGTCTAATCTTGTGCTCATTATTAAGTGGCAATGCTAAAAGCTCCAAAACTGATCTTGGTGCAATTTCTTCCAATGTCTCGTCGATTTGTGCTTGCAAATCAGGTGCAAGGTTACTTGCTCCTTCTTCCTAAAACAATCCACAGTCAGATAATTCTACTGAAAAACACAAAACAAATTTGATGAAAACAAGCAGGTCATTTGGTATTTTGCTTCACAATTCACATCAAAAATTAAAAACAAATGTTGTGAATCACCTGCAGGAGTTTCAAAGCCTTTTCCAACATCTCTCGACTCTTACAGAAATCTGGGGATTTAAGCAACATGGCATCCCTTGACACCTCGACAAAAGCAAGCACCATTGCTAACACAACATCTCGTTTGAATGATTTCTGTAATCTCTCCTTCAAAAGGTTACTTCCCACCATAAGAACCACCTCTGTCTCTCCAGATTCCTGCAACAAACACAATGCACCTGGAACCTGGACAGTGGCCACCGCTATCCCATCAGTAAAACACAACGCAGTTACATACTTACGGAGATTATCAAGAAAAGCGTATGTACCTTGTCCCAAGGGACATCAGTGACGACAGTCAAATCCATATTTTCAAGTAGTCCACGGTTATAGTCCCTACGGGAGTCTGGATTAAGGAGAGTATCGAACGCGGCTTGGAGAATCTGACGGCGAGCGAGAAGTGACTCCTGGCTATATCCATAAAGTGGTGGACCAGAAGCCCGGGCCTCATACGCACGCCTAATTCCATCGCCAAGAAAATGCGGCTCCGCCCCCAAAACCTAAATCCACAATACAATATTAGTTTTTTTTAAGCAAAGAAACGTTTTTTTTGACGTGCAGCGTCTAATACCTGGTAGAAATGGAGAGGGAGAGGTACTGTACGGGCAGGTGTGACGAGATCATTGAGAATGGGGGGATCAGAGTCAGAGGAGTAGTTCGAAGAAGAAGGGGAAGCGGAAGAAAAGTGGAAATCTCCAAGAAGGCGATCAGCCCATCTGCTGCTGGAGGTAGTAACAATGTCGTTGGTACTGCTTGAGTGGATGGGTTTGGCGCGGACTTTTCCGTGAGAAGACTTGAAACCCTGTGGTCTGTTATATCTGTAAGGGAAAGGAAGAGAAGGATGGAGAAGACATGGAGGCTGAGAATTGGAGAAGAAACAGAAGTGACGATAGACGACGATCTCCATTAATGAAGCTGGTAAAGCACTAAAGGGTCTTATTTTAAATTTTATATATATATTATTTTTTTTAGATTAAATTAATTTTTTATTTTAAAATACAGATTCCGTTGTAGTCTAGTTGGTTAGGATACTCGGCTCTCACCCGAGAGACCCGGGTTCAAGTCCCGGCAACGGAAATTTTATTTTTAATTTATTATAAATTGATATTTTTTTTGCTTCATATTGTTTAATATAAATAAAAGGCCGTCAGGATCCTGGGATCGAACGGGCAATCTCCTTCTCGCGCGGACGGAAGGAAGAGTTGTGACCAGAAAAGGAAAAGCGAGAGAGAAACATGAGCTTGAATCCGGCGGCGTATCTGGCACGAAGGGCGGTGCAGAAAGAGCGTGTGAGGATTCTTTATCGTCGGGCACTGAAAGACACCCTCAACTGGGTTGTTCATAGACGATTTTTCTACGAAGCTGTAATCTTTCCCCTCCTCTCTTTCTCGGTTCTACTTCGTCTGTTTCACTTTGATTTTCATTTTACTATCCGTTTCTATTTTTACCATACTAATTCAATTATCGATTCAGTTCAATTTCCTTCCCTTACCCTAATTTTTGGGGGCATTGTCTATTCAGTCAATTTTGTTGTCTTCAATTCTGATTAGTTTTTTATTTAAAAATGTGAAAATATTTTTTATTATTTCCTATTTTTTCTTTATATGAGAATACACTCAATTAAAGTGTTCCGACCCTTCCGGGCATATCTGATTCTATCAAGACAACAGTTTGTGGTAATTGAATGCATTTTGGCATTTTCAACTTTCAAAGTTTATCTAGTTTATCTTTTCGTAATTTCATGTGTTAAACGTTAACCCATTTTCTTATTTTCAATTATTTACTTAATTATTGCTAAGTGCTAATCTGAGACACTAATGGTGACCCTTTGATATTAACGTATTAATGTTTATTTTCACTCATCGTATTTCTAGGCTGATGATTTAAGGCAGAAGTTTGAAGCCAACAAGCACCTGGTAAATTTACAGCATTGCAGAAATCATTTTCATTTTTGTACAATTGTATATGAATGGATTATTCTTCATTATTTGATATATCTAATTGACTAAAAATTCCTTTTCTATTCATTCATGTATACATTTTCCAGATGAATTTAAATGCTAAATAAGATTTATAACTTTTCTTTAAAGTAATAAAACGTCATAATTGCTTAAAGATATGACAACATGGGTGCACTAATAAGTCCCTTTCTTCCTTATTAAAATACAATGAGACAGTAAGCTGGGTTTGATTTGTTTCAAAGCCATGTGATCTGTCTGGATAATAAATTCATTTTGGATAAGATAAGGCTCCCAAGTTTTACATGTTCTCACCACTGCATAGAGCTCTTGCTCATAAGTGGTCTAGTTTCTTCTGCCATCAGACAATTTCTCACTATGAAAGGCAATTGGGTGGCCTTCACCCATGATACTAGCTAGCATCACAATCAATCTGAAATATCTGAGAAATATGGTACTTTAAGAACTGGAGCTTCTTGTACTTTTTTTTAGTAACTGAAATGCCTTATTCCATTTGAACTGTCCCTTTTTTAAACAATCTGTTATTGGAGAAGCTACTGAACCGAAGTACTTAATAAACCTTCTATAAAAAGATGCAAGACCAATGAAGCTTCTGACTTCTGTGAGGTTTAAGGGAACCGTCTAGCTATCTAGTGCTGTTGTCTTGATTGGATCCACCTTAAGTCCATGACATCCCACTATATATCCCCAAAATGCAAGCTCATGGACCATGGATTCACATTTTTGATTGTTCAGCTCAAGGTGGTTTTCTGCCAATAATTGTAACACTTTCTTCAAGTCACTTAGGTGAGTTTCTTTGTCCTTGCTGAAGACAAGTATATCATCAAAATAGACAACAGTGCACACATTCAGATTTCAGCAATAGGATCGTATGGCCGATGATGATAAGTTTGGAATGGATGTTCCTGGTTTGGTGGTTCAGGAGGATCTGGTCGATTCGAGTGAGCCGCGACCTCCCTCCGCAGATCTTGGAATCCTTCCCCTCATAGCAGTTGCCAAATCCGCGATTGCCTTGTTTCACTAATTCCCACTCTACGTGTGTGACATTATCGGCCATCTTCACCGAGCTCTGATACCACGTACTGCAATATAAGACTGATAATTAGAAACAAAAGGGAGAGAGAAGAAGGATCTTCTCAACGAGGCAGTAAGCAGGGGGAAGCAATCTTGGAATCCACCAAGATGAGAAAAGACAGTAGATGAGAATAGATCAAAGTAAGAACAAGAAGAGTAGAAAGTCGTCTGAGAGTAATACCTTGATAATGCAATCATAAAGTAATCCTCCTCTTTGTGATGTCCATCTTATTTATATTCATATCTTAGGTGATGGACAACCCCAATGATGTGAGTGCGAAAACCTTCTAAAGAGAAGATTGTGAGGCCCAACCTTAGTCAGGCCCACCACTCATTCTTTGTAGAATACTCATTCCAACATGTTTGGATTGTATAGCAGACTCAATAGTAATATCTCTTTGATGTTCTGTATCAAGTCCCCTTCTTCCTTATTAAAATACAACATTTCATTATCCATACATCAATTATTCAATTATGACAGGGCTGTGGCCTCTGGGATTCTATAAGCAATATCACATTCTGTAAATTCCAAGGAAAAATAGATTCTTAACTCAATTACTGTTTAATCAATGAATTCATCAAAGATGTCACTTTGATCTTCTTAACGAAGTTTTTAAAAATTTCACTATGTTAACTCATTTATGAAGTTGTTTAAAAACCCAGTATAAATACTAGTAATTTTTTAGTTGTCATTCCTTGAAAAAATTTGATGTTCAAAATGTATCAAGCATACTTGCTTTAATTCACTTAAATGTTTGTAAATTGCTTAATTCAATGATCTTAGTGAACTGAATGGACTCAATGGAGTCATTCTGAGGTTGAGTCATCCTAATTCCCCTCCCCCTCATTTTTTAATGTTAGTTTCCACTAATGTTTTCAATTTTCTTCTTTTTATAGTTGCAATTAGGAAATGGTTTTATATTGGAATTTTTGGTTGTAAACTTTCAGGAGGATCTTGACACTATTGACAGACTTATTGGTGAAGCAGAAGCAAGTTATAACAAATGGAGACATCCTGATCCTTACATTGGTAATTTCAGCATTAAGATGTTTTTTTTTGATAAAGTTAAAATTTCATTAGAAATGAAGCAGAATCATTAATATGCTTGATTTCACATGTTAATGACTTAATGGTGGGGTTTTTCGTTACATTTTATTTCAATTTTTTGCACACAGTAGATTTTATTTTACAATCCTATTGAGTTTTGGGTTTTTCTTAAACAACTTCAATTTTTTTGCGATAAATGGTTCTAAAGGTTAAGAATAAGCAGAAGAGTCGGTATATTTGCAACCTTTTAGGTCGATATCGATAATTATATTTTTCCTGTTATTGGTATATATTTAATATGTTAGTACGTCATTTGATCCATTTCACCTCTTCTGAGGTTTCCAACAAAACTACTTTCATTTGCAATCTGTTACATTTTTTATTTCATTATTGATAATATTACACGTATGCAAGACCACAGATAAAAAAAGTCAAAAGATATAGTTAACAGCAAAATAACTCTTTGTTGATAATTAATTACTCTATTACAAACTACTAATGTATATATAGAATCTACTTATAATAATATAGCTATTGTAACCATTTCCTAACTAATGATCTGTCAAAATGGTTTGTTTTGATATCATTATATGCTATTTTTTAAATGTCAGTACCATGGGCTCCTGGAGGATCCAAATTTACCAGAAATCCAACACCGCCATCTGGAGTAAGTAGTATTTTTCAATGAAATTAACAAAATGACAAATCGTCAATATTTTTTTCTTCATTTTTAAATTTTTCTTACGAATATGTTATATAGTTAGGTCTAAAGTCCCGTTGTTTCTTCTTAAATTTCCATAGTTATCGACGTTAACAGGTTTTACCATTCCACACCTTGGTTTTATAAAAACATTGTTTATTTGTTTCTACTCTGATTGCAGATTGAGATTGTCTATGACTATGGCAAGGAGGATAAAGAAGTCTGAAGTCTGAAATGAGTATTGTAAGTTTATGAGAATAATAAAGTCTGAAACACATGGATCGAATTCTTTTCCATTGAAAACTCATTTTCTGCACACTAACTTTTCTTTTGTTCTTCAAAAATTTCCTGCTGTGTCGGCAGAAATAATCCACCAAGCTTCTTTCAATCTTTCATGTCCAATTTTTAAATTAAATGAATATATTTAAAAATTGATATTGGGTCTTACACTCACTTTTACCTAGGACTTAGGTGTAAGCGCTAAGGGCATTGAGCATGGATATTTTATGTAGACTTATATTTTTAAAATTGGATGGTAGAGAAGAAGCTCATGAGAATGGAAGGGTGGGATTAAAAAATTCCACCAAATTGCACTGGCCAGGATCGTGCTTGATCCTGGTGGGATCCGACTCGGTGAGATTCGGTAGGATCAAACCATCCTGATCGTCCATTGTAGATTCCATGATAGTCACTAATTTTGTAAGAACACAGGGTCGAAACGTAAATCCCCCTTGCCAGTCTCGACTCTCGAGGTAAAATCTGTCGCCATGTGTTTTTTTTTTGTAATTTTGAAGTTTACCAAGGTTAAGGTAACAACTAGCGGAAAAGAACTCGAGAGGAATTTACGTAACACTACGGGGGAAGTTTTGTAATTTTCTCTAAGAGGGTTAATGATAGGATTTCCAGTCAAAAGTTCGATTGTCGAAAAATTCAAGAATACAGTACAATCTATTATCCGATCTATATTTCGTCAAATATTAACAAACTGGATGAAGACATTTTATAAGATATTTAGTTTTTTTTTTTAGAATTAAGGACGTTAACCGGAACCAGAGATTAAACGAGTGGGGAGGGGACCTTCGATGTGAGAGTTATGGTTAAGTTCTGAGGCGCCATCCTCCTGATGAAGTTAAAATATTTGAAATATGGTCATCGGAGATGGAAATGGATGGCTGTGATTTGAATGAAAGCTTCTAATTTACTCAAAGAAAAGAAGAAAGATATGATGGTCATAAGATGTTGTTGGACTATTTGAAAGATGCTCGGAAAGAAATGATTATAAGATAAAATATCAAATTATCGGAGTCGGAAATTATTTAATTAATACAGTCAAGATCAAGAAACTGAGAAAGAGATCATTTCATTATTTAAAATTCAATTGTATAATTATTTATTCATCAATTAAAGTCTTAAATAATTAAAAAAAAACATACAGCATATATTCAATATTCATGTAGTATTATATATGCGATGTTGCTATCCAAATAAAGCATATCTCCGCATAAAAAGTTGAACCAGAATATCACAATGAAACTAGTACGCGATGTAGCTTCAGGTCATTTATTTCATTTTTTTTCCCCCTTTTCGAAATGGACAAAAAAAAAATAATAACACTAATAAAATATTTTATAAATGATAAATTTACTAATATCAATGCGTGGTTGTCCTAAGTTGTAAGAGGTCAAATTAAGTGGGTAAAATCAGAAATGAAAAAATTGTATTCTTAGTTCTAAACAAGTTAGAGAGAAGTAATTAGCTTGAGTTAAACGCAAAATTAAGACCCAAAATAATTCAACTTGATCATGAGAAACCGACGTGAAGACGAATTGATCACGAAAGACAAGTTAGAAGCAACTGACCTGGTTTAACTTTTACGAGAAGAAGAGACGTAGTAGAGTCGGATCATCGATGGACAAGATACGCACGTTGAGAAATAATTAATGGTATGACATTTCTAATTTATTTCAACAACATGTACACTTATCTTAAATCTTAATCAATATTGTTATTCACCACCACCATCATCATATATTCATATCCATGATTAATAAGAACACAAACAATCGAACAATCTCAAGATTAACCCCCCAAAATTAATTATCCATTAATTATATATGCGTGCATGCATGATCCAAATTAAATTCAGGATTAACTGCAGGGCTGCAGCAATAATCAATTTGTTTATACAGCTAGACGATCGACGATCAATATATATCTTTATCGATTGATCTACCATTCTCAAACATTAATCGTCGATCAAGCCTTGAAGCAGCCAACAAGGTGAAGATGGTTGTGGTGGGGGTGGTGATGATGATTCTGGGCAAACGAGGTTTGGTGATTCTCCTTGTCTATCATGACCTGGATATTTATGAAGTCATGGACATAGCATGGAAGAGTAATGGCTCCTTTATGCTCGAACCCATATTCCTCTTCGGCTTCCTTGAGGAGTTGAAGGAATAGACGATGGTTGAAGTAAACAACAGGCACGACGAATCTTTGCTTCTCCTCTCCTTCATGTCCTACCTTGATTGCAAGACACCCCTTCGGAACATCTTTCACTCCCCCTCCGCCGTTCATCAGATGAGGAAGATGCAGGTGACCCATCGCCAGAGATATATCGATCGATAGAGGGTGGGAAAATTAAATATCTTCTCTTCCCTTCGGCCTTGAGACCTTCTTAATGAATCCTATTCGCGTGATTTGTGACAGAGAGAAACATGCATATGGGAATCAGATAGATACAGCTGCCTCGCGGTTTCTTGCCAGTAAAGGGATATGGAAAACACGGTGGCTGTTTGGTTTGCTGGCGGGCGGTGCTAATTTCTTTATATATATACAATTATACATAGACCTGACTCACTGCTAATTATACTATACCTAGCTAGTAGCTTCACGTCTTTCAATCTATAAATCGAATTGAACTGTGTATGGACGGACAATTGAAGGGTTGAAGAAGTTGAACGTACTGTGGCTGATATATAATTTAGTGGTAGCTAGTAATTAATGTTGGATTAATTTCAATTCATCTACACAATAATGAATCGAGCATCAAATTAATTAAAGCATCAATAATTGAGCGTATACAGTAAACTTATTTAATTCAATATCTACCTATTTAATTAATCACTTTTATAAAGAAAATCTTAAGGATGCATGTGTGATAGACTGAAATATATATATATATATGTATGTATGTTCATATTTCAAATTTTCATGTATGTATTTGAGTCAAAGTCATTATTTAATTTGATACGCGGGGACAAAAGTCAAATCTGATTCAATAGATCTTTACCTAAAAATCAAAGAGTGAATTTTAAATATCTTCAATTATAAATTTTTTTCAAATAAAATACAATACATTTATTGATACACGTACACCAAACCTAAGATCCGGATCCGATACCGTCTCGTTAAGGAGACTGGAACGGGTCCGGATTCTTAATGAGATTTTAAAAAATATATAATTAATTATAAATAATATAATATAATTCAATTAGTTAAAATTTTAAAGCATAGGTCAGTGGTTAGTATTACTGGGCACTGGGCAGCTAGTATTGATGGGCTTTTAAAAACTTCTAATCGGTCAATATAACTAAATTGGGCCTATTGAATTAATTAAACCAACTCTCTTCAGCAATTGGGCCCATCAATATAACTTTATTGGACTTTTATTTTTATCCAAGATATTTTTTTTGAACCAATTATTTAAGATATTCAGAGAAGTAATTTGCAGTTAGAAGAATGTGTTAATTAACTAATCGATTTAAATAATTCCCTTCAATGTTGATTGTTGAACTTTAATAGATATGAAATAATAGAATGTACTAGTCTATTTCAATATATTTATATAGAAGAAAGTCAAAAAAAAACTCGTGTGATCCTAACCTTACATCTTCAAGAAAATAATAAAATCCTCTCATAACCTTTCATTCTGTTTTTTGCTTACTAAAATAATGATTTTTTTTTGATCAAATTGAAATGAACAGTTAGGATTTGACGGATTCTTTTGGGTTTACCAAAAAAGGAAAATTACTCTATTTATATAATAAGATTTATAATTAATGATGTATGGAATCTAGGGTTCAAGCCTTCAACCCGATCAAGTGTCTGTGGGTATATGACTGGTGAATTATTTCAAATTCATCAATTCTATTTTTTAAAGTTTTGGAGGTAAATTCTCCCATTATCACTTCTAATTAAGTATTCTTATATTTTTACAAAAATAATTTCTGATTATTTTTATAAATCTTTTAATGCATTCATTCAGTTACTAGATTTTTATTTTTCAGTAAATAAGTACTTTCATGTTGTTGTACTCAAATCTTCTACAATTGTTATATAATAGGAGTATCCATCATGGGCATTGGGTGGGAATGGGAGAATTTTCCCATGTATTAAATCAAATAGATCCTCTGGTTTAGTTGTGCTATTTGCATATTTTAATTTTATTTACATTTTTCATGAAAACGATGAGAGACCGGAGGAGGAGCGTGTGCGGTAGCAGTTAGGGTTTGGAATCGAAAGATCGCCGGAAGCAACACAAGACGTTTGAAACCCTAGGGTTTTAGATTTAGTTTTTAAAAGATTGATGATAAAGTTATTACAACAACTATATATACCATGACCTAAACTTAATGGGCCAACATTGGTTATATAAAACTAAACATTTAATCTAATAATCTAATTACTTAGTCTTAATACCCCCCTCAAGCTGGAGAGTGTATGTCATAGAGTCCCAGCTTGGGTAACAGATTTCTTAGAGCTTCAAGACTTGCTGGCTTTGTTAATATGTCTGCAATTTGAGATGTTGATGAAACATGCTGTAGTTTAAATAGTCCAGCTTGTAAGTGATCACGAATGAGATGGCAGTCAATCTCTATATGCTTTGTGCGTTCATGAAAGACTGGGTTTGTTGCAATGTGAATTGCTGCCATATTATCACAGTGTAGTATTGTCTGTCTTGATGGTTTACCTGCAGATCATTTAAAAAATAATGCAACCACATAATTTCACATACAGTTGATGCCATAGCCCTGTATTCACTCTCAGCAGATGATCTACTGATAGTCGTTTGTTTTTTTGATTTCCAAGCTATAGCAGATCCACCTAATAAGATTGTATAGCCTGTTATTGATCTTCTTGTATTGGGGCAATCTGCCCAATCTGCATCACAGTAAGCCTCTAGTTGTAGAGGTGCATCTCTTTTATATAAAATACCTTTCCCTGGTGCACCTTTGATATATTTCAGTATCTTGATAGCTGAATTAAAATGTGACTGTTTAGGTGCTGCCAAGAATTGGCTATGATGACTAACTGAGAATGCTATATCAGGCCTTGTGATTGTCAGATATAGCAATTTCCCAATTAGCTTCCTGTAAATTGAAGGATCCTTTAATGGGGCATCCTTTTCAGGGTTTTTGAAGTTGTGGGACATTGGAATTTTAGATGGGGAAGATCCCAATTGTCCAAAGTCATGTAGTATATCAAGGGCATATTTCCTTTGTGATAGGAAGATACCTTGATTTGATTGTGATACCTCAATTCCTAGAAAGTATTTGAGTTTACCCAAATCCTTTATATGGAATTGAAGATGTAGGTATTCCTTTAATTTTTGAATCTCAGCTTCATTATCACCTGATATAATTAGATCATCCACATAAATGAGTAGGCAAGTATATGAATTTGTAGATGATTTAAAAAATAATGTGTAGTCAGAGTGAGATTGGGTGTACCCAAACTTAGTCAGGGCTGAGGTAAGTTTTTCATACCAGTTTCTGTTTGCCTGTTTCAGGCCATATAGAGACTTCTTTAATTTGCATACCCTGGTGTCATCTGAAGGTAACATTCCTGGAGGAGGAGACATGAAAATTTCTTCAGATAACTCACCATGTAAGAAAGCATTACTTACATCCATCTGGTATGTAGACCAATTTTTGACTGAGGCTACTGCTAGTAGTGTCCTAACAGAGATGATCTTTGCCACTGGTGAGAAGGTTTCTTTGTAATCAAAACCTTCTATTTGGGTATGTCCCCTTGCCACAAGCCTGGCTTTTAACCTTTCAATTTGACCATCAGACTTGTGTTTGACTTTATATACCCATCTAGATCCCACTATTTTCCTTTCTTTTGGCTTTGGTACTATTTCCCAAGTATCATTTAATTCAAGAGCTGCAAGTTCATCATTCATGGCTTTTACCCATTCCTGACTTTGACTTGCTTGTTTGAAGGATGTTGGTTCAGTTGTGATAGAGATTTTGTCTAAGTAATCAGTGTGAGAGGTAGACAGTCTTTTGTATGTTAAATAATCATGCATTGGATATGATGTGCCTGTGGATTTCCCTGTGCTTGTAGCAAATGAACAAAAGTAATCATTTAATTTTGTTGGTGGCTTTCTCTGTCTACTTGGATACCTTTGATTTTGTGTTTGATTTTCTTCTGAATTTTGGAGTATTACTGGTGTATCAATCACCTCTGTCAGATCTGATTGTTCAATATTTGATGTTGTTGAGTTTGTATCAGATTCATCTGAGATTGAATTGAGTTGGTCTGTCTCAGAGAGATCAGTGTTAGTCAATTGACTATTGCTTTGATTTTTGTTTGATATTTGGTTATTTGATTTGTTTTCAGCTGTATCAGCATTCTTATTTAGGGGAAACCTGTTTTCATAGAAGATTACATCTCTACTTATGGAGATGTGATGAGTATCTAACTCATATATGATGGACCCCTTTTGGGTTGTGGATTGCCCTAAGTATATGCATTTTCTTGCCCTGGGGGAAAACTTGTCTTCTTTTACAAGACAAGTTGCATAGCATAAACAACCAAAGGTCCTCAGACCTTCATAGTCAGGTTGTTTGGAGTGCATGAGTTCATATGGGGATTTATCTTCAGTCACCCTAGATGGTAACATATTGATAATGTGGGTGGCCTGAATTATTGAATATCCCCATAACTCAATTGGTATTGAGGATTGAAGTTTTAGGGACCTAGCTACATTTAAGAGGTGTTGATGTTTCCTCTCAACCACACCATTCTGTTGTGGTGTGTGTGGGCAACTGGAGTAATGGATGATTCCATTCATTTTGAGGAATTCATCCATTGTTGAAGAGAAGAACTCTCCACCATTATCAGTCCTTATAGCCTTAATAGACTTACCAAAATGATTTTTGATAAGAGCATGCAAGTTCCTAAAAATACTGAAACATTCAGACTTTACAGTAATTAAATATGTCCAAGTATATCTAGTATAATCATCTACCACAGTTAAAAAATACTTCTTCCCATGAATTGTTGGAGTGTGAAAGTTCCCCCACACATCCATGTGAAGTAGTTCAAATGCATGTTTTGTTCTAGAAGCATGCAGTGGGAATGTTTTCCTAGACTGTTTAGATAGATGGCAGATATCACAGTGTTCATCAAAAGTAAAAGTTTTAAAATCTAAATAATTGTTTAAAATGTTTTTGAGTCTGTCACTAGAAGTGTGACCCAATCTTCTGTGCCATGTTGTTGTAGTGATGGCACCTGCAAAACATTTTCTACCACTGGTTTGTGGTAGAAGGTACAGCCCTTTCTTCATTTCACTCAGACCAACTTCCTTCATCTGAACCTTGTCAAATATGAGGGCACAAGATTTAGAGAATTGAACTGCATAAGTATCATATTGTGTTAATTTGCTAATTGATAGCAAGTTAACTTGGAAGGATGGGGTATAATACACATCCTTCAGTGTGATATCAGATGAGATTATAATATCACCTTTTTGGGATACTGTTTGACTATCCCCATTGGGCAGTGAGATCTTAAAGGGATCACACCTTGTAAGTTTTAGAAATAATGACTCATTGCCACTCAGGTGTTCTGATGCACCTGAGTCAACAATCCAGTATGTGTTAATGAAATTTGAAAACGCATTATTAGCATTACCTGAATCTCTGCGCTTGGGCAGGGGCCTTGGATTGTATTTCTCTGAATATAATGGAAAGCCATATGGTCCAATTGGATTGTCAGGAGATTCAGCTTTCTTTTCATCACCGTCCCAAGCAGACCAGGTTTGTTCAGAGTGTACACAGTTGGCCGAGCCCTGTGCCTTGTTCACCACAGTAGGGGTAGGAGTGACAGGTTTTGGTTTAGCAACAGAGGAGGTGTTCCTAGAAGGATACCCATGTTGGTTAAAGCACTTCTCATCACTGTGCCCAAAGGCTGCACAGTAAAAACAATAGTACCTTGTGTTAACCTGTTTGCCACTTCTGTAGTACAAGGGTTCAGTAGGTGTGGGTGGCCTTTTTCTTTGGGTAGATGAGGATGGAGTATCTGTTGGCTTAGTTGGTTGATAAGGGGCTTTTCCTTTAACTGAATAGAAGGCAGAGCCTTGGTTATTTGTATTGCTGGTTAGTTGTTGTTGGGCTTCTTCATGAATGACCATTGAGAATACTTTTCCAAAATTAGGCAGTTTATCCATAGATAGTATAGTTGACCTTATTTGCCTGTAATTGTCATTTAGGCCCATTAGAAACTTCCTAACTTTGAGCCTTTCTTCCCTATCATTTATCCTGCCATTGACATTACATGTGCAGGTGATGCAACTACATCTTGGAACCTCACCATAAGCATCCACCTCTCTCCAAAGAGTTTTGAGGGTAGCACTGAACTTAGATACAGAATTAGAATCCTGTTGAAGCATAGCTATGTCCTGGGTCAGTTGGAATAGGTGAGTTTCATTTGATTGCCTATACTGATCCCTGAGATCAGCCCATATGATAGAGGCATCATCTGTATACATGATCTGTGATGCTATCTCTTGAGAGACAGAACTCCATATCCATTGCCTTATGATCCCATGGCAGGTTACCCATGCCTCATGTTCCTCTAGATCACAACTCAGTGGCTCCTTAATAGTACCATTGACAAATCCTAATTTTCTCCTGGTGATCAGCATAGTGGTCATCTCCCTGTTCCAAGGGTAATAGTTTTGGCTGCCCTGAAGGATGTTGATTATGGAGGGAGGCCCATAGTCTGTGGATTTGAAAAAGTATATTGAGGTGGGATCAAACAGAGGGCCACCCAGGGGTTTCTTTTGCACAACTGTGGCACCCTGAACAATCTGATGATTCTCTGTTCCAGACATGATGAGTGTTCTGTAACATTTTACATGATAGTAAAATTGCATTAGTTTAACTTTGACTAATCTTGAATGAATCAAAGATAGTATATTTAGTTTTGAATCAAATGTATTGACTTTGACAGTGGTGGTAGTCCCACTTTTGCTTTTGTGATTGAGTAGCAGCGGAAGTGATATGTAATGGATCATTAGTTTGATTATGCAAATGCAATCATTAAAACAAATAATATCTAAGTCTAGGTATAATATGAAGTAAGCATTACATTGCACAGTTAATGAATATTTATGCAATGTGTAGATTATAGCATTTAGACTAACATGCATTGAGATTATTCTATGCAGTGTATAGATCATATTTGTGAAAAGAACCATCCTAATACTTAATTTATTTATTAACATTAGACAGTAAAAGCAAGCATGTATCAGTGAATAAGCACAATGTGTGGTTATGTATTGAAGTATGATGTCTATTATCATAGCATTGAGACTAATATGCATTGATCTACACATATGCATGACTAGTCTATTCCAGCACTTATGTAATACTATTCCTCCATATATATTGTCAAAAATAGCATGAAACATTAGTATTGAGTAGATCTGTATCTCTATACAAAGTCTTGTTACCATCAAAGATAGATAAACAAGTATGTAGAGACATGCAGAGTGTATCAGTATGGAATCACAGTATTTAGTTGGAAGACCACACATGGTTACATTTTTATAGTATAGATGATATATCGAGTTTAGAAATGGTCTAAGAACAACCCTACTGTGACATGCATCATGTGATCTTCTAGATCTAGGTCGATAAGCATGAATGACATTCATAGTATGTGAAACGAACTTAAAACACACATAGACTAGCCAAGATTTAGGTATACCAGACTTAGCCAAGACTCAGAGAGTGTGTGATGAAAGTTCGACGGGGTTGAAGCAACCAGAGAGAGAACCTTGAAGGCTTGATATACTGAAACCCTAGCAGCGACGATAGCAGCACAGCACGCCAAGAGGCTCTGATACCATGAAGACGATGAGAGACCGGAGGAGGAGCGTGTGCGGTAGCAGTTAGGGTTTGGAATCGAAAGATCGCCGGAAGCAACACAAGACGTTTGAAACCCTAGGGTTTTAGATTTAGTTTTTGAAAAGTGAATGATAAAGTTATTACAACAACTATATATACCATGACCTAAACTTAATGGGCCAACATTGGTTGGGTCTGATTATATAAAACTAAACATTTAATCTAATAATCTAATTACTTAGTCTTAATAAACTCCTGATTTAACTCTGAGATGTATACATTCTGCAAGCAAAGAACTGAAAGATGTTGCAAGAAGAAAAACTTTGTTATATCGACTGTAATATCTGTAGTATTTCGGTGAAGGGTATTGAACATTAGAACACGAAGCTTCGCTAGTTGATAAAGGCATGTTTCAATGATTTCTTTTGTAGATATCGATGTTCCCCTCAAGTCCAAGAACAATAAATTTGCCATCTCTTCAAAGAAATCAGGATGAATGCTTTCCAATATGTCGTTACCATTGAATGATAAAAACTGCACTTCATTATTAATGTTTTGTAGTCGATCTGTTGAATTTAAATTTTGAATAGAAGAAGTCCATTTGATGATTTTTTCGATCTTGAAGAAACCTTCGAATTCACTCTGCGCAATATAAATAGCTACATCCCGAATAATATCATGCATCCTCGCTGAATTTTCCTTTTCGTCTTCTGTTTCTTCTACAACATCTTGTAATAACCCTTTCCTCTTCAAATTTATAAATATATCACGATAAGTATTCAATGATTTTTGTCCTCTATCTTGCCTTACATACTTATCTGGTCCAATGTCATAGCAAATAAAATCTCTCAATTGAATTTCTTGACCTTGAAAAAATAAGCTACATAGTAGGAAACCCATCTTCAAATTATTTTCTAGGCATTCATAACTAAACTGCAGCAGACGGTACACATTTTCTACTATCTCTATAGGCACCTTTTGAGGACAATCTTCATTTAGAAAATTTAAACAACTATTCCACATACTCTCTAGTGTTTCTCCACGAAGTGTTTGTGCAACAACTGATATCGCCAAAGGTAGCCCTGCACACTTTCTACATATATCTTCTGCTATATGTTATATTCTAAGACGATTTGGGTCATTATCAATATCGGAATAATTTGTGAAGAACACCCAAGATTCAGTTTCATTAAGTCTTGCATACATCTTGATCTGTTCGGCCCCCAGTCCCTGACAAATAGCTTGGTCTCTGCTTGTCAGAATAATCTGACAACATATATTTTCATCATTAATGTCGATACCGATTTGAGTAAAGTTTAGAAACTTCCATACATCATCGAATATGATCACACTTTTAAATTTTTTCAAATGATTTGAAATTATTCCTGCTCTGACATGAATCTCATCTTTAGTCTTGAATTCTTCTAACTGTTTAGTGGAGCATAATCTACGAGCAATATTATTTTGGATGGTCTTGATATCATTGTGTGATACTGTCACCCAAATAACAATAATGTTACCCCTTTGTACCATTTCATTGTTAATCTTCTGCATCAATGTGGTCTTCCCAACTCCTCCCATTCCCCACAACCCAATCACTCTTTTATTCTTTAATGCTGCATATACTGAATTTTTAGTATCTTCAATAGAATCAACGATAGATAGTCGATGAGTTGATGCTCCACACCTGGGAAATAACTGGCCCAACAACGCAATCTTATGAGCAAATCCCCTAACTGAGAAGATACAAATTCCAAGCATTGTGGTACACCCCAATTAACCACTGCTAATACTGCTTGTTCTATTATAGGTAATATGCAAGCTAAATCCATCTAGCTAGAGTCCCCCCACTGCAACAAATACACTTTCAATTTTGTAATCACCAAGTCAAGTTAAAAATAAAGATTTGATTTTTAATAGAAATATTCATTTGTGTAACAGTGTAAGATAGTAAGATAGTACGTATTCAAGTTCAAAAAATCACAATGTTCTTTTTATCATAACATAAACTTTCATATTTTGCAGCATTGTACAAAATACCTAAATTTAGATATATTTCAATTCATTAAAATTATCAGAATAACATTGTAGAAATAACTAAAAATACATTTTTCATATTACAAAACTTAAATTCTTAATATTTAATCATTTTGAAAAATTATAATATGTGATGAGGGTGAAATCATCACCAATGTCGAACCAGTCGATCCACTATTTGGTCAGTTGCCAAACCAGTTGATCGATCGAAAGCTCTGGATCTTCAGTCTCACAGTCCACTCATGTGCTCAGAGGAAGAGAGGTTAGTTGCTTGATATTCTATTTTCAAATGCGCAATCCCCACACCTATTTATACTTTTCTCATATGGTAAAATGGTCTTTTCACTTTCACAAGGAAAGCCAATCCACTCTCAATCATTCATACAAGGAGAATCGACCAAGAGTTGATCGATCGACCAGAATTTTAGTCGGTCGATTTGAAAGCATTTTAGTCGATGGTACCAAAGTGGCTGACCCTTAATTTGATATGCCTCCCTTCCAAATAAACATGGTAGGGAAGCTCGATCTGGGCCCAGTTTAGAACCCAAGGCATGTTTGCGATATCCGATCTTCCTCTAACTTTCAGGACCTCACGTTATTAACAAATGCATGATAACCTATTTTTCAGACCGTACTCCATATACAAGAACTGATATCAACAATGTTTCCCCTCTAAATCGAGACATGTATTTTGGTATCTTAGCGGTTGCAATGGCCTACGTACATCATTTCTTTCCTAGATCTAATTTCAGTTAGCCACGAATAAACCCTAGATTCATTTATATAAGAATTCAAAGTCAAAATTAATATTGGAAGAATTGCAATTGTACACCTTGAGTATTTTTATATTCACCGAGTTTCAGGTGTGGACGTCCGCACCTGAAACTCAGTGCGGTGGACTGTCGGATGGGGCGGAAATCCCATCCGACGGCACGGAGGTCGACGAACCGCACGTTCTTCGTCCTCCGTGCACTGAACTTCACTAGACTTGGTGAAGTTCGGACCTTCGACCTCAAATTGAGTTTCCGACTTCCGAGCGAACGCCTTGGTTGTGTTCGGTCGGATATCGGGATGTCTGTTCTGGTAAAGTTCTTGCCGGCGCACCCAACCGCACCGGCGAGAACCGCACTAGAAGCGGATTCTTTTTATATTATCTTGAATATTTTATTCAAGGTACAAAACTCTATTCCTTGAAGCAAGATTTTACTCCTTGTGGGAACACCCTATTCCTTGGTGAAAAGCTCTACTTCCTCAAACATCTCAATTAATTCAAGAGGAAAATGCACCAAAGTAAAGTCACCTACCAAGACAACTCGATCTTGGACTTTTGTGACAGATCAATGAGCCATCCATTGAAGATCCAAAGGTGGAGAATTGATGACTAAGTCTATAAATAGAGAGGAACTCTCCCATTTTCGTTCATCACATACGTTGCATAAGTTTGAGCTTCCACTCCTTCATTTGAGATATCTAAGTGTTCAAAAGCTTCCTTGCTTCCAAGTTCTAAAGTTGCTCAAGTGATCCAGCTTCAAAAGCTTTCCGTTTTTTCTTTTAATCTTCTTGTTCATCTAAACATGTAAGAAGTATTTTGTGGTTAATATTACACTTCTCTAATCATATCTAGTGTGTGTTCCACTTTGGTTGAGAGGATTATCTCAAAAGTACCAAAGTGTGAAAGAGAGTTTTTGAGTTGAACCAAAAAGTTCAAAATTTGGTTTTATATAGTTTCCGTAAAAACTTTTAGGTGCTAAGTCTACTTTAAAAAATTTATTGAACCAATTGTTTGATTTTAACCATAGATATTGAACAAATTGATTAAATAATCAATTCTTAATTCATTTATAATGATAAAAGAAGAAAGAAAATATTATATTGATCAATCTATTTTGATAAATGATATTTAGAATTAAAGGCTGGTTTCGTACCACATTTAATACTCTATAATAAAAAAAGAAGACAAATAATGAATTTATTGAAGTAATTCTTTGAATTAACTATAGAAATTGAACAAATTGATTAAATAATCAATTTTAAATCTATTTATAATGATAAGAAGTAGAAATAAAATATCATACTGATCAATCTATCTTCATAAATGATATTTAGAATTAAAGGTTAGTTTCGTACCACATTTAATACTTTATAATTAAAAAAGAAGGCAAACAATGAGCAAGGTTGAAGTGTTGTAATCCTTAACTTTCTCCATCATTTTCGTGTGTGTTCCACTTTAGTTGAGAGGGTTGTCTCAACATCACCAAAGTGTAAAGGAAGGTTATTAACCTTAACCATAAA
This sequence comes from Zostera marina, assembly GCA_001185155.1. Lineage (NCBI taxonomy): Eukaryota > Viridiplantae > Streptophyta > Magnoliopsida > Alismatales > Zosteraceae > Zostera > Zostera marina. Next base: position 642,043 of record LFYR01001368.1, read on the forward strand.
GCTTTAAGTTGGTTTTATAGAGTTTCCTGGTAAAACTCTTAGGTTGAATCTACCTGCAAAGATTTAAGGTTGGTTCTATAGAGTTACCTGAAAAACTCTTAGGTTGAATCTACCTGTAAAGACTTGAGAAAGTTGCAAGTTTACTTTGAAAACTTGAGAGGTTCTTAAGCCTGTAAAAGCTTTGGTAGGTTCTTGAGCGTTGTAGCCTGTAAAAACTCTGGTAGGTTTTGCCAATATCTTTAGGCTAGTGAATTTCGTGAGGCAATATCACGAGACTGGACGTAGGTCAGTTTAGACCGAACCAGTATAAATCTCTTTGTGTTCATTTGCTCATATAAACCTCTAGCTATAACTTAAAATCGAATAATACTATTGCATATCGCATTTTGATTTTGATTTTCATATATATATATATATATATTCTTATATTTATTTTTACTTCAAAGTCCTCGGCCTGTTATCAGGTGCTCAAGAGGCCATTTACTTTTAAGTTATTTAATTCAAGTCATCGACCTGTTATCAGATGCTCAAGAAGCCATTTACTTTCAAGTTATTTACTTTAAGTCTTAAACCTGTTATCAGGTGCTTAAAAGGCTTGATATTTTTACTAAGCATAATATACATACTTATATAATAATAATATTACATTAATTATTATATTATTATATTGTCGTTGCTTTTATTGACTGTTATTGCAGATATTTCCGCTAAAACCTGCAGTACACGAAAAGAGGTTATCAACCCCCCTTATAGCCTCGGAACACGATCCAACATAGTTGGTGATTTCTTCATGGAAGTCGAAGATATCTCTAGAAGGAATCTTGGGCCTTGTTTTGCATCCCTTGGGATCTTCCAGAGTTTTGACGTAAAGTAAACAGAACCTTAATTCATGTTGATGCATGGTAAGGACAAGTGTACGATCTTGTATCATCAATATCCCCCTAAAAATAGGCAAGGTGTCTTTGATCGATCACGTTCCATTAAGGAGCATGTCCATGAAGATATGATTATCGAACGGTACCTTCGCTCGCCCGTCGTGTCCGGTGTTCATCCAAATCAGAGATACTCAAGGTTTTGTGACAACCTTTGCTTATAAGAATATCCATAACCTTATATTTTTGAGATATCCTTATGTGTTTGACGACCCTCCCCCTCCCCCATGATATGATAGAGAGAGAAAAGGACGGTTCCCCTGTTAGAAAGATTCCCAACATGACGATGACTGGTGATTTGGTGGTGTACATCCAAAAGATAACTAACATCGTAAGTCGACCTGGTCATTTAGCTTTTCTAAATATCTCAACTAATACTAATCCTTTTTGTGTAAATATCTTATTTGATGCAGAAGTTGCTTCTAATGAAGACGATCACCCACCCTGGGAAGTTGCTTCAACATAATAAATCTCTAAGGGAAGACCACCTGAATCAAATATTTGATGTTTTGTCAAAAAAATATTGGCCATGGAGCTTCAATTCAATCTGTCTAAACACCAGACTTCTACCATTAAAAATTTACAATATGACTTGAAGCTTTTGGGGCGAACCAACACTGAGTTGGTCGAGGTAATTTTTGCAATGGATAAGGAAGTTGAGGTTGTTAAAGAAAATGCTTCTGCAGTCTGCTACAAAGGAAGATCTATTGTTAAAGGGAAATTGATGAGGTGCACTACAAAGGCACCAGAGGAGACTTGCGCAACATGGGTTTTCTGCGGGTCCTACTATTCCAGAGGCTGAGAGTGTACGTGTTGAAAGTATGCCTCCACCTCCGTGTCCTCCTCCCCTTCCCCGTCCTGTTGGCGAGAGAGTTCCTGTTCGTGAACCTTTTCGGGGAGAGAAAGGAAAAGAAAAAGTTGTTGCTCATCCTAAACCTCAGCCGGAGATGCAAAAGAGAAAACCTTCTCCCCCTAGGCAGACGTCGAACTTAGAACAACGGAAGAAAAGGAAGCAGCAAACCCCTTCGCGGTGTTTCTACAAAGGGTCTTCTTCGCAGTATCATGAGTATCATACTACTCGAGAGACTCAGTGCCCTGGTTACAAGGGCTACAAGCCACGAAACTACGGCAAGAAGCCCGGTGTTTCTGATACTGATTCCACACTCGGGCTGTCCTTAGAACAATTTATGGATATCGTATGGACCAGCTTGTGGATGAAGTGGGTCAAAACATTGCAAATGTGAGTTTACATATAGCCTATGTTTTTATTCTGCCTTTTCTTTTACTTACCTCTTTTATTGTGTTTTTTTTATAGCTTAACCACCTATACAGAGGAGGCCTTCAAGCTCTGGCTGACTTCCAAGATCAACAAGCTCTGAAGGATGAGCTTCGGAAGTCCAAGGATCGTGTTCAACTTCTTTCTTCTCAGTATGATGAACAAACTCAGGCCATCATTCTTATGAACGAGAGTCACAAGAAGTTGAACGAGGATTGGACTGCTAAGGCGAAGGAACTTGATGATACTTTGAAGAAGCTTTCTGATGTTCGTGTTCTCCAAACAAAAGCAGAAATTGATGCTCAATCTGCCCGTGCTGAAATGGTGGTCAAAAGTCATATTATTGCCTCAACTGATCGGGACTTAAAGGCCTATCGAGCAACCCTTCGGGAAACTCAAGATGAAATGGACATGCTTCTTTCGAAGACTGCCAAAGCTGTCACTGCCCAAGAGGAAATCCAAAGAAAATATGACCTCTTGGAGAAAGAGCTTGCTGCGAAAGAAGCCTCTCTAGTCGAAAAAGAAACATCCCTGAGGGAGCAAGATGCTGATATGGAAGGGCTTCGGGAACAGTTTATTGTAAATCTGCACGATTATAATGAACTTGTTGTGCTTGGCCCTAAAGTTTTTCCTGGCTTTGAAGCTGAAGATATTCATAAATGGGCCAAGGAAAATCCTACCGAGGTTGCTGAGCTGAAAGAAAAGGCGAAAGAGCCTATGGACGAGGAAGAAGGCGAGATTTCAGACTCGGCTGCGACTGTTGTTCTTGATGAATTATTTTTTGTTGACGATCAAGACAACAACAATGCCGCTGAGTCTGCTGCTGTTACAGACAAAATTCCTTCTCCCCTGACTCAAACTCCTTCTACTCCTCCTACTGAGCCGTAACCTTCTTTTTGTTTCATAGTATTCCTTTGTATGTTTTTTCTTTATATATTAATTGAATCAAAGGAATACTATTATCTTTTGGTCTATTACATGTAATTAATTGACAATTAACTAATAGCTCGTAATAGATGACAATTGATCGTGATAATCATGACTAATCAAAATTTACTTAAAATGGTTAACTGTAAACTTGACTGATTTACTCACACATTAACTAATATTCATTTAATGACAACGATTAGAAGTAAGGTTGTAAGTTGTCTGCATGCCAAGTGTTGGGAATGTAAGTTTCATCTTCTTTTTTCAACCTGTAAGTTCCGGGTCGGAGTTCTTCTCCTACTATGTATGGTCCTTCCCAATTAGCTCATAGTTTTCCTTTGGAGCAATCCTTACGAGTGATGCTCACTTTTCTTAAAACCAGGCTTCCCTTCCTTATTGTTTTATCTTTGACGTTCTTGTCGTGATATCTAGCAATGTTTTATTTGTACGCAGCATTCTTTGCTTGTGCATTGTCTCGTAACTCATCCACTAGGTCCAGAGCTGTTGCACATGATCTCATGTTTTCTTGCATGCCATATGTTAAGACTATGACTCCAGCGCTTCCATTCCATATGCTAGTGAAAAAGGGGTTTCTCCGGTGAGTGTTTTCTCTGTGGTTCTATATACCCATAGGATTTCTAGTAGTAGATCAGCCCACACACTTTTAGCTTATTCGACTTCTTTTTTTCAGTCCCTGAACAATTGCCATGTTTATGACCTCTACCTGACCATTACCTTGTGGTCGATATACCGATGAGAAATGAATCTTTGTGCCCATGTTGTCGCACAATCGTGTAAACTCCCCACCAGTGAACTGTGTCCCGTTGTCGGTCACTATATGCATAGGAACGCCAAATCTGCACATTATACACTTGAAGACGAACTTAGCTGCTGCGCTTTGTGTTATCTTGGGTACTGCTAGAGCCTCGGCCCATTTTGTAAAGTAGTCAACAACCACAAATATAAATTTGGCTTGGCCTGTTGATACCAGAAATGGTCCGACGATGTTCAACCCCCACATTGCGAACAGAATGGGGCCTCCTCCCATTCTGTTCCTCCAGTCTTGTGCCTGAACCTTGACTAGGTTACTTTTTTGTCTCCCATAACTCTTTTTTCTTTTTCTTCAAAGTTTATGTACTTTTGGGCCTTCATTAGCAGATCTTCTAGATATTTTACACTGTTTACATTTAACTCTATGACCAATGGAGTGTTCATGTCTAACCCCTTAGAGTACGCGTAAATTGCGATGGTTGTGTTCGGATTAGATACTTTCTGCATTGCCTCTGTGGATCTGTTGGTATAGTTTCGGAGTTTATCTCCGTTTTGACTTACCGCAAAAAGTGAGTCAGTACCTTTTCTGACCCTTGTATTTCCACAGTGTTGGGCAAAGAATTTTTTCTTTAGGTCTGCAAAACTTGTTATACTTTCTGGTTGTAAATCTATGAACCATCTGTATGTAGATCCTTTTAGTGTTCCTGGGAATGCTCTGCATAGTATGTCATCCTTTGAATTGTTGTGACCCACTGCATTGTTCCTCTGAACATGTTTATATGATCTATTGGGTCTATTTTGCCATCATAATACTGCAACCTAGGTAGCCTGAAACCTGGAGGTGCAGGTTTTACCATGAGTGACTTATGTAAGGCCTCCATACCCTCTAACAAAGTGGGGCATTCATACTCTTCCTCATCTATGTCTTCTGCTCCCTCCTCATATACGGGTATTTTTGATGGTACCCGTAAATTTTGCTCTTTTGGTTTCTTAGGCACACGTGGTGGTAATGAACTTGAGTGGGTTGCACGCAAGCTTGAGACCTCACGTTGGTTTATCTATGTTTTAGGTTGTTTTGTAGTTTGTGCCTTTGAATGGTGCATTGCCATTCTTGATTTTTCAATTGTATTGAGTCTTTCACTCATTCTGGCTATTGTTTCTTTCATGCTTACTAGTTCTTCTAGTGGAATTTGCACCAATGAGCGGAGACTTTATGATGTGGCTGCTGTGACAATTGGTTCCTGGCGATACACGCATATTTCTTGTGCTCTCTTAAGGAGGGAGTACTGGTGAGACATGCCTGATTACGTCAGTCACTCCCAGCAACGCCCCTCAACAAGGACTAGGGTTCCGTCGCTTTACGTCGAACCCCCGGAAGGTATCCACGGTGCGGAGCAAGTGTCTACGTCAAGTACTCAAGGCAACACCTGGGAATCGCCGATTGGGACTACCAAGTCGCCGATTTCAGGGGTGAATCGCCGACTCCAGACAGGGCACTCGGGTCTGGTAGACCGAGGACCTAACCACAAGGGAGTCGGCGACTCCACCTCTGAATCGACGACTCCCATACCTGAGTTGCCGATTCCCAGGCGTTACTTGGGAGGGCCCACGTCATTATGGCACCCTTAATTGGGCACCATAATGGAGTGGGCCCCACGCTAATGAATGGGGAAAACGCCCCCAAGACCCTATAAAAGGGGTCCTAGGGGTGTCCTCCAACATAATCTCCACTTGACTCACAACACTCCACACTAGAGCAACCAAGGAGCCCGAATCGCCGACTCCCACGTGAGTCGCCGATTCCCCTCCTCTTCTGCAGGTATTTGACGTAGAGCGCGCGTCGTGGACTCCAAACCCTCCGGCCCTTCTCGCAACCCCGCGAGTCTACTGGTAGTAGATTTCGTGCTTCATCAGCTGGCGCCGTCTGTGGGACTATCGAACTACGATATCCCGTCGTAATCGCGAAATTTTCTTCGCAAAGTTCGGCTCGATTCCCTTCCGGCGAATCGCTGACTTTGTGTCAAGGAATCGTCGATTCATACAGGCAATCGCCGACTCTACCTAGTGAGTCGCCGATTCCGGGTTATTCTGCTAGCTAAGAGTGTTGTCCACGGCTTGGTTCAAAAAAGGTCATAAGTTGAATCGCCGATTCCACATAGGGAGTCGCCGATTCCTTTAGCTTTTTTGAACAAGTGCTGTCAATGGCCTTTGCTCTGGAGCATTCACTTTCGCATAGGTTGGATTTTTCATAAAAAATCACCTATCTTCATCTGAATCGCCGATTCCCACCTGAATTGACGATTCCCAACTGAATCGACCTGAGTAGGCGATTCCCACACTGAGTAGGCGATTCCCACACTTGAATCGTCGATTCGGTCCTCGTCTTCATTCATCGCTTTGGCTGGATAAGACCACTCATAGCCCAGCTCTTTGACCGAAACGAAAATCCATCGCTATGGCTGGATTCACATCGTCGTTTCGGTAAAAAAAAAAGTATGGGGCTTTTCGCCTTTTTTCATTTCCAGTGATTCTGTCGGTCCACCTCCAAAATGCCCAGATATGATTTTGGGATTCTGCGACCACAAATCACGTGAAAAAAGTTTTCTCTACGAGTACAAAAAAGCAGAATTTCCCAATAGTGCAAGGAATCCTTTTTGGGATAGGTCTAAACAGGCATCCCAAAAACCACCTCCGGCGGCACGATTTTTTGCAGAAAAATTGCAAAAAAATTGCGATATTTTTTGCTAATTTCAAACTTTGGGGACTAGTAGTACTGCTCAAGGGGGTCACAAAACTGCAAAGAAATATTATACAAAAAATTTCGGTTTTGTGACACCCGGGGGGCAGGTACCTACCCATAGCTTCCGACACTTCGGAAGAACTTCCACTCGTAGTCTGTTGCTTCGACCTGATAGAAGCAACCATCCCATTTATGGCTCCTTTTACTAAGGATCATAAAAAGAAAGCTCCCGCTATTGCTACTGAAGTAGGAGGGTTGGTTCCCGTACTGTACCAACCTCCCGCACATGAGGTGCCCTCATCACTCTCATCAAATGGGGAAGTGAACCTAACTCCTGCGCTAGAAGAGAGGTTGATTAACTTTATGGATTCCATGGAACAAAGAGTTAGCAACCTCGAGAAAGCGAGGGGCAACAAGACCATCATCCGCGAAGGAGCGGGTGAATCTGAGTCTTACTATTCTCCATCTGCGGAGAAAAAGAGGAAATCTCCAGTCCCTCCTAAATCAAAAGCTGGACCTAGTAAGAGTCGCACTGACAAGACTCTTACAACACGGTTCGTGGAAGATCGCCAGCGGTCCGATCGAGTTCCTGAGAATCAAAAGCGCTCTTTTTCACAAGGACCTTTTGAAAGGATCTTTTCCACCAACCTGGCGGGTACCCAGGATAGAAGCGTACAACGGTTTGAGTGATCCAAAAGATCACATCAACCTCTACCTTAGTGTCTTGGAACCGCAGACCACCGATAATGGACTGTTGTGTCGGGCATTCCCCGGCACTCTCAAAGGCAGCGCTTATCCGTGGTTTTCTGGTCTGCTAGCTGGCTCGGTCTCCAGCTTCGCGGACCTTTCTTCAAAGTTCATCACCCAACATGTGGGGATGATCAAAATAAAATACAGTGCCAACACACTACTGGCACTACGAAAGCCATACTCATCAGCAGTTGTGTCCACCAAAGTCATAACTCATACTCTCAGTTTGGTAACAGTTATGGCCACGAAAGTCATAGCTCACACTCTCGGCCCGGTAACAGTTATGGCCACCAAAGCCATAGCTCACGCTCTCAATCCTATAACAGTGATGGCAACCAGAGCCACAGTTCACACTCGTAATCAAGTGCATCACGCTAATAGTGAGGAACTATCATCTATTAGAAGATAGGATTGGTCAGAGTAACCATGCATGCAGGCTATGCTTCTGTCAGTGGCAACCAGCGACCAAACATGTTGATTCTTTTGTTTGTCGATATTTCCTCGTTGAGTGCTTCCCGCCTGTCAGAAGTGAGTACTCGACGTTTCTGACGTCGTCGAGTTGGAATAGATGGGTCGACATTGAGTTTGTGCGTCACGATTTGACATGCAATCTGTGTCAGTGCCTCACCCTCCCAAACGAACCTGTCCTGGTGCTCTTCCAGGACAGTCACAAGCTTGGCTCTTAAGTCATATGGTAACCCCTTCCCTAATGCCACGTGTCCCCCCACTAGTTGAAAAACTTCAGTCTCGTCCACAGGTTGTAATTTCTCCCTCTCCCCAATGTCGGGTGGGGCATGGACGAGCATGTTATTTAACTTGGTCAGCTGGGTTACCTTCTTATACCCTTGTCTAGAATCCTTTTGTGATCCTTTGACAGTTGCAATGAACCCGTTGACTGGGTATCGCATGCATTGGTGATAAGAAGACGAGACTGTCTTGATTCCGTGGATGAAGGGTCGTCTGAAAATGCCGTGGAAAGTGGATTCGAGCTGAAACGGCAAGTCCGACTAACCCTCCCTCGCCTGAAACCAATGGAAACTTTCAGATCAATAACGCCGGCCACCGGGGCAGGGACGTTAGTGAACCCATAATGGCTTCCTTGCAAGGAGACAGATCCTCCCTATTAAGGCCCATTTTGGTGAAAGTATCCATGTAGAGGATATCCGCAGAGCTGCCGCTGTCGACAATCATCCTCTCGACTCGGGAAGTCAGACCGATATCTGCTTGGATCACGAGTGGATCCTCGTGAGGTTGGAGGACATTGTCCAAGTCCTCTTCCGAGAAGTATATTGACTTCTCTTCGCGGACCCGTTTTCCGTTGTCTTCAGATGTTGATTGTGACATCAGCACCTTTCGGGAGTATCCCCTGTTCTGGCCAACGGAGCCACCACCAAATATCATATTGATGGTTTTCCATTGGCGGTTCTCGCTGCTGTTGCTATCTGATGAAGGAGAACGTGGACGCTTTCCCTTCGGGTCAGATTTGCAATTGTCTCGTCCTCGGGATTTCTTGACGAAATTGCCAAGTTCTCCCTTCGAGATCAGTTGCTTGACAAAGCCCGAGAACTCCCTGCAATGGTCCGTTAGGTGGACTTGGTCCTTGTGGAATTTGCAGTATTTTCCACCCTTTGTACGGTTACCTTTGGTTGCAGGGTCTAAAGAACGTACGAGAAGCGGGTAGATCCGCTCGGTTCTTTAGTTTTTCAAACAACTCACCTCTGTTGATTGTCAGTGGGGTGTAATCCCTCCATGATTGGTTTACACCCTTAACAGAATTCTTTGGTGGTTGCTTGATCGAGGTCTGGTACACCTTATTATCGTATTTTGATTCCACTCTTTTCTCGAGGTTTCAGCTGCATTATTGGTGTACTTCTTAGAAATACCATGGAAATTGTCCTTTCCATTGTATCTCTTTTTTTCGAACTTGGATTTATTAAAGCCAGGGGTCTCAAGCTCCGCTAGCTTATTCTCATCCTCCTCTTCCACCTTAATGTATAATTGAGCTCTCTGGAAGAGTTGTGGTAAGGTCACAACTTTCTGGACCTTCAGACTTTCAGCCAGTGGGGAGTAGGGTATCAACCCTCTGATGTATCCCGCAATGGCTATGCTTGGGATCAAGTCGTTCACTTCTGTCATCATAGAAGTGAACTTGACCGTATAATCCCTGAGGGACATATCCCCCTGCCGTAGTGCCAGTAGGGCGTTGGCACTATGCTTTATTCTGATCATCTCCACATGTTGGGTGATGAACTTCAGCGAGAGGTCTGCGAAGCTGGTGATCGAACCAGCTAGAAGACCGAAAAACCACCGATAAGCGCTACCCTTGAGAGTGCCCGGGAAAGCCCGGCACAACAACCCATTATCAGTGGTCTGGGGTTCCAAGATATTAAGGTAGAGGTTGATATGATCCTGCGGATCAGTCGAACCATCGTACGCTTCAATCCTGGGTACCCGCCAAGTCCGTGAAAAAGACTTCTTCAAAAGGTCCCCGTGGAAGGGAGCACTTTTGGTCCTCAAGAACTCGTTCGAGCTGCCGACGACTGGATCGTCATCCAGCTTCCGACGAAGATCTTCCACGAACAGTGTTGTAAAGGTCGCCTGAGTGCGACTAGGTCCTACTACTGACCTAAGATGAGAACTATACTTTGTTTTCTCTGCAGATGGAGAATAGTATGACTCCAACTCACCTGTCTCACCTCGGGTGGCGGTCCTTCGACTCCTCGCAACCTCGAGGTTGTTTATTCTTCTTTCCATGTCCTCCATGAAATTGATCAACCTTTCTTCCATAGTAGGAGGATTGGGAGGAGTCGGTATCATTTGCTCCTCATTTTGTTGAGGAGTTGTGCTTACCCGAAGGGGCTCATTAAGGTGATCCTGACTCCCTTCAGGTATGTTTGCCCAAGAAGGCTCAGCGTAATCCTCCTCAGGTATTTGTAGCATTCTTACTAGGATCTTCTTACTCTGTCTCGTGGAGTAAGAGTGCTTTGGTTTTTCGAGGGCCATTGAAAACAAAAGCGAAATTGTTCCGAAATAGTTCCGAAATAGTTCTGAAGCGAAATAGGACTTTGACCGAGCTTGTCCAAAAAACTAAGCAAATCGGCGATTTCAACTCTTGGGGGCTTTTTTGAACAGAGTCGTGGACAACTCTCTTAGGTAGCAGACAATTTCCCAAATCGGCGATTCTCAGAGTGAAGTCGGCGATTTCTATGGTAGAAATCCCACCCAAGATCTAGACAAGAATCGACGATTTATAGTGTAAATCGACGATTTATCAATTGACAAAGTCAGCGATCCCTCAAGGGGGTTCAAACCGGACTTTGCAAAGGAAAATCGGCGATTACGACGGGATATCGGTGGTTCGATAGTCCCACAGACGGCGCCAGCTGATGAAACGCTGAATATGCTACCAGAAGCTCGCGGTGGTGCGAGGGGGGCCGGAGGCTCTGGAATCCACGACACGCGTTCTACGTCAAATCCTGTAGGGAGAAAATAGGCGATTTTGGTGTGGGAATCGACGATTCTCTCTGAGTTTGCTCTAGTTGTGTGGAACTTGTGTTGTGCCTTGAAGTGACCCCTTTTATAGGGTCTTGGAGGGCGTCCTCCTCGACGGGCATCGCGTCTTTGCCATAATAGGGCTCATTAATGGTCCATTATAACGCAAGCAGACGGCGAGTAACGGTCGCAAATCGGCGATTCAAGTAGGGTATCGACGAATTAGGGGCAAACTCGGAGAGCTTTAAGGGGCGAGATCTGCAGTCTACCAATACTGATTATCTCGGCCTCAACTCGACGATTTACCACTAACGTCGGCGATTTGGTAGCCCAATCGACGATTTACGGGTTAACTCGATGATTTGACGATGACCTTTGTTCCGCATCGTGGGAGCCATCCGAGGGTCCGGCATATAGCGAACGGAACTCAAGTCCTTGTTGAAGGGCGTTGCTGGGAGTGACTGACGTAATCAGGCATGTTCAACCAGTTGTATAGCTTGCCGGCAGACTGCCAAGATGGAATATTTGGACAGACGATCCACTATGACGATGATGATTGATTGACCTTTCACCGAGGATGTCCTGTGATAAAATCCAGGTTGATCTCTTCCCAAAGATGATATGGCACATTCTGATTGATGGACATTGCTGATGTGGCACTCCTTGATTATCCGTCATATACCTGACATATTATGTGATAATAGATCGAAACTGACATCTTCATGACATCTAACCCAGTAATTAAACAAAAATCAAAGCATATTGATCGAAACTGACATACACTTTGTCAAGGAACTAATAATTAAGAATGAACTAAAACTAACTACATCACTACAAATTGCTAATATTTTTACAAAAGCAATCTCTCATGATATTTTTTTTTAATATGTGCAGGGGTGTTTGTCTGAATATGAAATTCACTATGTTTAAGACATAGCTTGGTAATAGGTAAGGGTTGATAAATATTTTCTACTATCTAATTTTTGTTTTGTCTCTAGTTGCTTTGTTGCGGTCAGAGATAAGAGCAACAAAGAATAATGAAAACAGGATGTTATACAAAAAACCCAATGGTGATTAAAACTAAGAAATGTAGAAGTAAATGTTCTAAAGAAAAGGTTTTTTCAGAATAAACAACCACAGTTTTTAATCCACTTTGTCAAAGATTTTCAGAGTTCACTCGATCAATCAATATTACTCTATTATAAATTGAATCTTCTCGTCGTTGAAATTCCGATCTAGTGTGAGTTCTCTCATATATATATATAATATATACGGCGCGCACGGCGCGCACGGCGCGGTTCGGTGCGCCGGCGAAATCCGACCACCCATCGCTTGATTTGCCGCAAACTTCAGCACAGAGGACGTGCGGTTCGCCGATCCGACCGCCTATCCGCCGAATACTAATATGACCACCTATCGTCGATCCGACCGTTAGATCCTAATCCATCGACTGACAATGCATTATTCACCAACAACTAAACTTTGTACGAGTTATACGTTGTATGTCACTTGTCACATTATCTTCGAGTTGTACGTGTTAACGTATTACGTTGTATGACGCATTTTGACGCATCCTATTTTGGCGCACCTGAAGTGCGCCCTATATATATATCCTTGTTCCAAATAAATAAAAAACGATAATAAATTAATTTTAGCCTAAATTTCAAGATATGTATGTATAGTATAATTAGGGTATCAACTAAAACTCGATTCGACGTGTTCGAACCTAAAGTTCAAACTCGATAAGTTTATCAAGCCGAGCTCGAGTTTAGATATTAATTCATAAGGACTATTGAATAAATTAAATAAAAATTTAAATCTAAAAAAAACCATTAAGTTCGAGTCCGAGCTTGTCGATTTTGCAAACGAGCCGAGCCCGAGCTCAGCCGAACCAGGATCAGGTTCGAGCCAATTCCTTAATGAGTCAAGCCCGACTCTATAAGTAAATTAAAAAGTTCGGCTTGTCTCGACTCGACTGACACCGTAAGGATAATGAAATAAATAAACAAGAAACTGAAGAAAGTAGTAAAAAAATATATAACGAGACCTAATTATGGATATTTGAACTCACCTGTTATATTCTGAAATCTGAATTATTGTCACAAGATCTGAGTCGTAAATGCTTGCTTTGAGGAAAAATTTATGAACTTAATTCTAGATGATTTTATTTTGAGGAAAAAACTTGAGATTTTTTAAATTTGATTCAGCATGTACCAAACCTGTAAAATAAAAATTTAAAATAACCATCAGAACCGCAAATATCTACAAATTAAGAGAAGTTGCAGATGAATGAATGAATAGAAGGGGAACTAAAACACTAACATCGACATATGCATAACTTGTTGGTTGTACCCAAACTAAACAACTCCGGGCAATACAAGTCTGAGAACTCCAGGGCAAGAAGTAGCTTTAAAACACATGGTATCAGTGGTTGCCAAATAACATGGTAGGTGTCTATAATTGAGTATTCATCAGTTTAATGCATTAGGTGGCAATGGTGCTGCCTCTCAATTTGGACTTTTTCCCTATATTATTATACTATTATAGGTAGGATTGGAACCGGACGAATTTTATTAGTATACAAAACTTAAGATCTAAATCAGATCCCGTCTCATTAAGGAAGGAGATCGGGTTTGGGACGGACCCGGGTCCTTAATGGGATTTTTAAAAATATAACTATTTAAATAAGAAATAAAATCAAGAACGGTAGCCGGGAAACAAGAAAAATGAGGGAGTGATGTGAAAATGACACGGAAAAATATTAAATAGATTAGGAAACATGATTAAGATTAAGTAAACTTTCTGGATCACTAGAATAGATTTTTTTATATTTGTAAGAATATTACTATATAACCAGATCATCACCATAGGACTGTAATATTTTTGTATATCATCTTCGTATATTTCTTGCTTCTTCTTAAATTTCCGTGTACCCTGGGCCTAATATTTTCCTTGATTTTTTTTTTACAAACATGAGAAACACTGCAATGAATGTCTGAAAATTTTGGGGGAAATAAATTTGCATTTGATTTTTAAAAAACATAATTTTATACTGTTATTAGTGGCTATCATGAATTATGTTTTTGTACCTATCTTAAATTTTTCAGAGCGATGAAAGTTTGTTTTTCATCTAATTTCTAAATATTTTCAGTACAATCTTCTTTCATTTCTTACTTGTTCTATAATGTCCCTATGTTCTGCCGACTACATGGCTGTTAATTGTTGTTCTGCTTATTTTTGTGTGTATCTAATGTTGGGAAAACTGCTTTGATTCATTCCATTCATCAAATTGTAGTGTCTCGCTTTCCTGGTTACACGTTTTCTTGATTTTGTTCGCATGATTACTTTGAATACAATCACACAAAACCTAACATTATTTATTCGACACAAACAAAATGTTCTTATGATCTTGTTTTAGACTTTTAGTTGAGAATTTGAATGTTTATTTTTATAATAGTTCAGGAGAAGATAAGGAGAGCTACTGTTAGACGTTTAACTGGAGTGACACAAGATATCGCAGGATTCAAGGTTAAGATGCTAGAATAATATGTTCTCATTTGCTTATGGAGTTAATGATTTTGTAGCTTTACATCTGTATATGTTGGTGCATGAATCTAATCATATTAGTTAATCGAATTTTTGTCACGAATTCCCATCGTGCAGATTTCCAATAGACATAGTATATATGTTCTTGACACTACAGGCGTATTGGTAACTCGCATCCATGATATTGAGACAGGATTAAAGATTGTTTCCAATAGACATACTTTTTACTCTACATGCATTTTCAATGTCTATAAGATAACTTTCATTTATGATAAGCATACTTTGTATTTTCCAAATTTTTTGCTTAAAGTTTCAAAATTACACGTTCTTGTCGATACGATATTAGATAACGAAAAATAAAAACAATGAATACAAAATATAAAATACTAACCAAGGACGTGATAATAACCATTTCCGTATACTATTCCGGTAATGCTTGTTGAAGTTCCTACAATTAATAAGAACAGGTTGATGACTCATTTACAGTCAAAGATCGTTAAAAAAAATTTCAGAAACACTAACATTTTCAGAATAATATGGATTTCACTAATAGAACCAAATCTTGCTTTTCAATGCTAGGAAAACGTAAGAAACATTAACTTAATCATCGAAAAATCGTCAGAATAGTATGGTTTTCTTCTTTTACATATTTACATTCTATTCTATAATATGATGGATGATTCAGAGGTAAAACAGGGGTGCGGGTTTGGAATCTATGAATGAATGTAAATAGAATAGTTAAGACAGTTAGAAGATTATCAAAAAAGAAAAAAATTCAGAATAGTATGGATTTCAATAATAGAACCAAAGCTTGCTTTTCAATGCTAGGTCGAAAAATCGTCGTAGTAGTATGATATTTTTGGGGGAAAATAATTAAATCAAAGAATGAGAAACCTAATCGATTTAATCATAACACTAAGAGAACACGCAAAAGCAGTTGAGGTTTATGATCTTACCTGAAATCTGCAATGTGGAATCGAAATGGAGGAAAATACAATCGACTATCAGGCGAGAACGAAAACGTTGATGGACGAATAACACGATATTGAAAGGAGGAGGAAAAATCGATTTCTGGAACGAAAGCCATTGAGAATCGATTATCAACAATTTATTTGAAAGACAGATAAACAGTTACAGGTAAGGTGATAGCAGCAACACAAGAGACGCCGTACGACCGAGGGTCACGTCAGACTAACGCCGGCTGACACACTAAACGGACGGCCACCATTCGTCAAGAAAAAGAACGGTCAGATTTGGTGTCGCAAAACGCATTTCACCGACAGTTACCGTTGGTGATATTTTTCCGATTTAAATATTTTAAGAATTTTGATTTTACTGTGTTTAGAATAAGATTTATAAAAGAAAATTATTTTTTTTCAAATCACCCCTTTTAGTTTTTAAAATTTAATTATATTTTCTAAATATCTCATATCATAACATAATGGACTTAATGGGATTGGAGGAGTATTTGATAGCTCGGTAGATTCATCGTGGAAAGCCATTGATTTGGAGAAGAAATGAGTAAAATAAGATTAACAGATTTTAGTAGAATGGTAGAATGCCTTAGCGTTTTGGATCACTGGAAGTCTGGAAGGCATTATATTTATTCTAAATACGGTATATAAATCACCCTAGATCTAGAGTTATTTACTATTTTTATCTAAATCTAGAATTTTTAATGATCATAATACCATGTAATGGCTCACATGGTTACATATTTAATAATTAACCAAGGAGAAAGACTCTGATGTGCTCCTGGTATGAAGTTGGGTTTCGACCCAGACCCAGACCTTCGGGTCTAAACATTTTACCAAAACTCAGTTGTACTCATAATTATAAGTTATTGTATTATTATATTAGAGCAATTTTCAGAGAAGCTCCCTTTAAATAGGCTCAAAAACGTTCGGTTAATTGTAACCGTCCATCTAATTTAGATGAAATTTTTTTATCCTTCCATTTACACGGTTACACCTATCTCTAGTAGTACTTTCCTTTACTTTATACTTATACCTTACACTTTCTCTCCTTACAATTGTACTATCTTACACTCTCTTTTTTTTCTTTTTTTTTCTTCTTCTCTTTTCTTCTCATATCGTCTTTCTCGTTCTCCAGGTTTTTTTACCCATTTTTTTTATGGAGGAAGGAACGGATTCAGGTGTTCTACTTTTTTTTTTTTCTTTTCTTCCATGATCATCTTCTTTTCTACTCATAAAAACTCATCTTTATATCATCCGGAAAAAAAAAACTGTTTTATCTAATCATGTCTTTCTATCATCTCCAGGTTTTCATTGTTCTCTCATTTTAAAAAAATATTTTTTAAAAAAACTTATAAATCTCTGTCTTGGCTTTATATATGTTCCTCAATTTTTTTCTTTTCATTTTCTGTTATCTAACCAGTAATCACGTCATTAATTTGGTATCTAATTACGAATTGTTGTCATTAATTACATGGTATCGATCAATTGTATTTCGACGTTCATTAATTACGAAACAATCAATGTACGTTATCTTCCTACCTATTTGTTTTATTTCTCTTATGACTCCGTTTTTAAATTAGTCTACGTACTGTTCAGTATTATCAAATTAGACACTTACAAATTATCACAATTTACTACATATTATCAAATTCTTCGGCCCTACACACGTTCATATATGTTATTTTGATTCGGCCTTCCATTAAAAATCATTACACACAATCAATGTTTGTATCTTATCTCTTCTTTTGTTACTCTTGTTTGTTTTGTAGTTTTTCACTTGTTCAACATAAAACCCCAAAACCCATCGGATGCCATCCAAGCAACATCGCGGACGGCACGGCGCATGCCTGGATTAAAAATGTGTAGCCTTAATATCTTTCTCTTAATTCTTCTAAAACCTTAGGAGGAACAACGACGGCCCAACGATTTCAATTAACGTGGAGGAGATTTTGATCGTCAGAAGTAATCTTCTTCTTCTTCCTCATCTTGAAGTACGAGTACAGGTAAAGGCGTATGTACATATGATAAACAAAGTGGTTGGATGTATGAATTTATAGCAGTTGAAAAGAGGGCTTTTACGAACAAGACCGATTTATCTGTCGTTGGAAAAAAAGCATCTTTGAATCATATCAATAGTTGACATGATATCAGCGAGAGTGGTTTATCAAGAGCTAAGAAGCTTTATTACTTCTAGTTACATCTCAAAAATCTCAGTCAACCCTTTTTGCTCCAGCTCCATTGGAGGAGGAGGAGGAGGAGAAGAAGAAGAAGAAAAACATGTGTACTCAGACGTGCCTAGGCCAGGCAAGAAATGAGAAAGGAAGCCATATCCGACCCCAATGAAGACATTAATACGAAGAGTAAAATCACAGAAACAGCTGCAAAAAGATCTAGAGAACCCATGTCGCATTATTGAGAAAGCTCCTGATAATGGTCTTCTGTTCCATAACTCCAAGCCAAGGTTTGAAACTCTGTATCCAAGTGGGTCTTGATCTTCAAAGCTACCGGGTTCCAACGGATAATAAATTAACTAATGAGGGGCAAATTAAGAAAATTTGCTCCTTAACACATCCTAATCACCTAACACCTAGGGTTTGGTTGTTAGCTTTAACACCAAGCCATTAGTTTTGACACTCAACCCATATTGAATTGGATCATATTGGACCCTTAATGGCAGGCTTAGGTTCAGGCACAGCAAGAAGCTTCTGCCTCTTCGACACATCACATTCATCATCTTTAAAATCCCCCGGATCAATCTCCTTCTCCCCCATGTCATTTGTCAGCTCATCACCGTTCACCTCGGAAGCCACTACCGTCCCTTCAGTTTTGTCCAACTTGGTCTGAACTTCATCGTATTGGAGCAACAACCTCACCTTCTACTAGAGCTTTCTTCACTGGATTTTTGGAGAGTGAGAGCGGTGGGAGAAAAATGAAATGGGAGAGATGTTTTTTGAAAAAAAATCAAAACGGGAGAGATGAGTACGTGAGACATGATGTATGTGAACGTGACTGAGATAGCCTATGACTAAGACCAACATAATTACTTAGACCAACATCTATTCTACTGTAATGCCTATGACTAAGCTACTTAATAGCTAGTACGATCCTAGTAGCTTCCATGTCAGTCGTTTTTTTTTTGTTTTTTTTTCCTACAGGTTACATGTAACCGGTAACTTATTCAGCAGGTTAGTAACAAAAAAAATCGAGGGTCCAGAATGGTCCTTAAAACGAACAGACGAGATGATGAAGGGTTCTCATAAGAACCCTTTTTAACTGATATGGACTGTATTGTATTATTATGTTACAACCGCTTCACCTGCGAACGTCCGCAGTGACAAGCGGGCTGCAAACGCTTGTCAGATTGACAGAATTGTCAATCCGATGGCATGAGTTTAGTACCGCACCTGCGCGGAAGGAAGAATCGCGTCTACAGGTTCTCGGCTCACATCCACATAGTAAACAGTAGGCGACATGGGCGCCCTCCGACATCCAAATTGACCATGTACGACGCTCGGCCGAGGGTCTCCGCCTCACGTCAAATGTCGCGTCCTCTGCCAAGACTACCACAGTGGTTATCATCGTGCTCGAGCGGATATAGGTACAATTCAGAAAAATTGGGTGTTAGGTTTTTTTCGATCCGAAGCTCCCTCTCTAAGCCCATACCGATTTTATAGGAATTGGAAGTCGATCGATGGAAGGTAGAGAATATTCGGGAAGGTCGTCGTATTTACCTTCGTCGTCGTCTTCATCATTTCTGCGGCTCGAGAAAGTATCCAAGGTCAAGTTCATTGCAGCTGCTTTCTGTTTAGTTGAGCATCTCAAGGATAACGATGTCGCCGTCGGAAACAAGTTCATCACTGTTTGTAGCAAGAGTGGAAGGAAGGTCGTGGCCACCCATAAGGACTACGTCATGTCGAACTCCAGAGAGGTACATTTCCGGTATTAAGATTACTAAGTCTTATTAAGGTTTAGCTTAATTAAATTATTGTTAAGTATAACAGGCCCAACTCGGATGTTGGTCCATTAGGAATTAGGGTTAGTATAAATAGCAAGATGTAATAAACTATTCATCAACTTTTTCATATTTTCAAATTCCAAAACCCTATCTACTCTCTTCTCCCAATCGTCTCTTCATCTCACTCTGCGACTCTTGGTCGTCAAACCCTAAGATCCCAAGTTGTTCACGCTCCACTCCGGTCTCCTCCAAATCTTCATGGTATCAGAGCCCTGTGGAGTGTTGCGCTGCTGACCTCGCTGCTAAGGCCCCGGTGACACGATTCAAAACCGTCAGGTCCCTATCACTCTGACTCCGTCAGACTTCCTTCACCGGCGCTTCGAAATACATCTGGTATACCTAAAAACTTAATTAGTTTTCTAGTAATATACATATCTAAATGCTATGAGTGTCATGCATGTTGATCTTCTTAGATCCAAACGATTTCTCACTGCATGTCATTACATAACACTCCATTTGTTGCTGATGTACTGGATATCTTATCATTACTTTAAAAACAGCAATGCATGCAAACTATTATACATCATATGTACTGCATGTCTGTTGCTATGTGCTATGTGTCTTCATATATCATGTTACAAGTCAGTTTATGACATAGAAAACACTGACGTGCATATATCACATGCTATGCTATCTTCATGCTTTGCTACTCTGTTGCATGCTATATTATCTCTATATGAATGTGAATCGATATATAATGGTCATTATATTTTGTTGATCACTTCCTTTGAATGGTTGTGTTTTTGTCAAATTTTGCTAAATAGGCTACTTCATGTAAAAATGATCTTCATGTCATGTACATCTAATTTATATCTCTCACATGTCTGGACATATAATACATTTAATAAAATACATACAATACTGCACTTCATGCCAAACAGAATATACTCTGTTAGATATTTCTCTATAACCCAAATAGATATTGACTCTATGTTGCTTCCGCTGTCATTTAAACATTCTGATAAAGCCAAGAGTGGGTTGATAACCACCAACAAAGCTGAATCATCGAATTTAAATCTAAACTTGACATCTTTGATTCATTCAGGATTGTTCTATGTTAAATTAATAATATTTTATGATCATGAAAAATATTACAGAGTCTTCCACATGTCAGAAACTGAGAATGCTCTACAGGATGTCCCATCTGGCCAGGTTGTTCAAACAACACAAAAGAAGCCACTTGGTGGCCCTCTGTTTGATCCCACTTCCATTTATTTTTTCAAATCCACAGATTATGGTCCTCCAACCATAATAAACATCCTGCAAGGCAGCCAGAATTATTATCCCTGGAATAGGGAAATGACCACAATGTTAATCACTAGAAGAAAGCTAGGATTTGTTAATGGAGCTATAAAGGAACCATCTCTGAATGAAGTGGAAGAGCATGAGGCCTGGATAACTTGTCATGGGATTATAAGGCAATGGGATGGAGCTCTGTCTCACAGGAGATAGCCTCCCAAATTATGTACACTGATGATGCTTCGATAATATGGGCTGATCTAAGGGATCAGTATAGACAATCAAATGAAACCCATCTATTTCAGCTAACACAGGATATTGCTTTGCTTCAACAGGGTTCAAACTCTGTTTCAAAATTCAGTGCTACCCTTAAGACTATGTGGAGAGAGGTTGATGCCTATGGTGAGGTACCTAGGTGTAGTTGCATCACATGCACCTGCAATGTGAATGGGAGAATCAATGAAAGGGAGGAGAGACTAAAGGTGAGGAAATTCTTGATGGGCCTAAATGATAATTTTAGGCAGATAAGGTCAACCATCCTGTCTATGGATAAGCTTCCCATCTTTGGGAAGGTATTCTCAATGGTTATCCATGAAGAAGCCCAGCAACAATTGATCAACAATACCAATACCACTCAAGGCTCTGCCTTCTACTCATCTAAGGGAAAGGCACCCTATCAAACAAGCAAGCTTGCAAACACCCCTTCTTCATCAACACAAAGGAAGAGGCCTCCTACCCCAACTGAACTCATCTACTATAGGAGTGGCAAGCAAGTAAACACAAGGTATTACTGCTTTCACTGTGCTGCATTTGGGCACAGTGACGAAAAATGTTTTAACCAGCATGGATACCCTTCCAGAAACACAACATCTGCCACTAGGGCTAAACCTACCACTCCAACAGCTACTATGATCAACAAACCTCAAGGTTCTGCCAACTATGTAAATTCTGAACAGATCTGGTCAGCTTGGGACAGTGATGAAAAGAAGCCAGAATCTCCTGATAATCCTATTGGTCCATATGGCTTCCCTCTCTACTCTGAGAAGTATAATCCAAAGCCCCTGCCCAAGCACAACTCAGGTAATGCTAATAATATTTTTTTTAATTATTCAAACACATACTGGATCATTGACTCAGGTGCATAAGAACACCTGAGTGGGAATGAATCCTTATTCCTAAAGCTCACAAAGTGTGATCCATTCAAGATCTCACTACCAAATGGGGACAGCCAGACAGTGTCCCAAAAGGGTGATATCTCCATCTCACCCGACATCACATTGGAGGATGTGTATTATATCCCATCCTTTCAAGTAAACTTGCTATCCATTAGCAAGTTAACACAACATGATACTTATTCAGTACAATTCTCTAAATCATGTGCATTCATATATGACAAGGTTCAGATGAAGGAAGTTGGTCAGAGTGAAATGAAGAAAGGACTATACTATCTGCCACAAACCAGTGGTGGAAATTGTTTTGCAGGTGCCATAACAACATCAACATGGCACAAAAGATTGGGTCACACATCAAGTGACAGACTCAAATACATTTTAAACAATTTCTCTTTAGACCTTAAAAATATTACTTTTGATAAATACTGTGATACATGTCATTTCTCTAAACAATCTAGGAAGTCATTTCCATTACATGCATCTAGAACTAAACATGCATTTGATCTGCTTCACATGGATGTGTGGGGGAACTTTCACACTCCAACAGTCCATGGGAAGAAATATTTTTTGACTGTGGTTGATGACTATATTAGATATACTTGGACTTATTTAATTGCTATGAAGTCTGAATGTTTTATTATCTTTAAAAATCTGCATGCCCTTATCAAAAACCATTTTGATATGTCTATCAAAGCCATAAGGACTGATAATGGTGGAGAGTTCTTCTCTTCAACCATGGATGAATTCCTAAAAACAAATGGAATCATCCACTACTCTAGCTGCCCCCACACACTACAACAAAATGGTGTGGTTGAGAGGAAACATCAACACCTCCTAAATGTAGCTAGGTCACTGAAGTTACAATCCACACTACCAATTGAGTTGTGGGGATATTCAATACTTCAAGCAACCAAGATTATCAACATGTTACCATCCAAGATAACACAGAATCTATCCCCATATGAACTAATGCACTCTAGAAAGCCTGACTATGAAGGTCTAAGGACCTTTGGCTGCCTATGTTATGTAACTTGTCTTGTTAAAGAAGACAAGTTCTCCCCCAGAGCAAAAAAGTGCTTATATCTAGGATCATCCCCAACTCAAAAGGGTTCAATAGTATATGAATTAGATACCCATCACATCTCCACAAGTAGAGATGTGATCTTCTATGAGGATGTATTCCCTCTAAATAAGGATCAGGATAAGACAAATGATCAAATGATAACGAAAAACCAAATCAAAAATACAACAACTAACACTGATCTCTCTGAGACAGACCAAAATGAGTTAATCTCTGATGACTCAGACACAAATTCAAGTATATCAAATTCTGAACCCTCAGGGGTAACACAAACAAATCAAACATGTGACTTATCAATAGTATCTCTAAATCCAGAAACTAAACAAATACCAAATCAAACTTCAGCTGATCCACAACCAAGTCCAAGATACCCAAGCAGACAGAGAAGACCTCCAACAAAACTAAATGATTATTTCTGCTCATTTCCACTAGCAATGGTAAATCTAAAGGCACTTCATATCCTATGCATGATTACCTAACATATAAAAGGTTATCCACCTCCCACACTGACTATTTAGACAAAATATCTATTACAACTGAGCCATCATCTTTTAAACAAGCAAGTCAAAGCCCTGAATGGGTAAAAGCCATGAATGATGAACTTGCAGCTCTAGAATTAAATGATACTTGGGAAATAGTACCAAGACCAAAAGAAAGAAAGATTATTGGCTCCAGATGGGTATACAAAGTGAAACACAAATCGAATGGTCAAATTGAGAGACTAAAGGCCAGGCTTGTAGCAAGGGGACACACTCAAATAGAAGGGTTTGATTACAAAGAGACATTCTCACCTGTGGCAAAAATCATCTCTGTCAGGACCCTTCTAGCAGTGGCCTCAATCAAGAGCTGGACAACATATCAAATGGATGTGAGTAATGCTTTCTTACATGGTGAATTATCTGAAGAAATCTACATGTCCCCTCCTCCAGGGATGTTACCAGCAGATGACACCAGGGTTTGCAAACTAAAAAAATCCTTATATGGCTTGAAACAAGCAAATAGGAACTGGTATGAAAAACTAACATCTGCCTTGACTAAATTTGGGTACAATCAATCCCACTCTGACTATACATTATTTTTTAAATCAAATACGAAATCATATACCTGTCTACTCATATATGTGGATGACTTGATTATTTCAGGAGATGATGAACTTGAGATACAAAAATTAAAAGAGTATTTACACCTCCAATTTCATATAAAAGATTTGGGCAAGCTCAAATATTTTTTAGGAATTGAGGTATCTCAATCTAAGATGGGCATATTCCTATCACAAAGAAAGTATGCCCTTGACATTCTACATGATTTTGGACAATTGGGTTCATCACCATCCAAAATCCCAATGTCTCATAATTATAAAGACTCTGAGAATGATACTCTACTAAAAGATCCATCATCCTATAGAAAACTGATTGGAAAATTGTTATATTTAACAATCACAAGACCTGATATCACATTTGCTGTTAGTCACCACAGCCAATTCTTGGCAGAACCAAAACAATCACATTTTAACTCTGCTATAAAAATATTGAAATATATCAAAGGCACACCAGGCAAAGGCATTCTATACAAAAGAGATGCACCTCTACAACTAGAGGCCTACTGTGATGCAGATTGGGCAGATTGTCCCAACACCAGAAGATCCATAACAGGATACACAATCCTATTAGGTGGTTCAGCCATAGCATGGAAATCAAAGAAACAAACAACTATAAGCAGATCATCTGCTGAAAGTGAATATAGAGCTATGGCATCAACTGTATGTGAAATAATGTGGCTGCACTATTTTTTGAATGACTTGCAGGTAAAACCATCAAGAAAAACAATATTACATTGTGACAACATGGCTGCAATTCATATTGCAACAAATCCAGTATTCCATGAGAGAACCAAACACATAGAGATTGACTGCCACTTAATTCGTGATCATCTTCAAGCTGGATTATTCAAACTACAACATGTCTCTACAACATCACAAGTAGCAGACATCCTAACAAAGCCAGCAAGTCTTGAATCATTGCACAACTTACTACCCAAGCTGGGACTCTATGATATACACTCTCCAGCTTGAGGGGGGTATTAAGATTACTAAGTCTTATTAAGGTTTAGCTTAATTAAATTATTGTTAAGTATAACAGGCCCAACTCGGATGTTGGCCCATTAGGAATTAGGGTTAGTATAAATAGCAAGATGTAATAAACTATTCATCAACTTTTTCATATTTTCAAATTCCAAAACCCTATCTACTCTCTTCTTCCAATCGTCTCTTCATCTCACTCTGCGACTCTTGGTCGCCAAACCCTAAGATCCCAAGTTGTTCACGCTCCACTCCGGTCTCCTCCAAATCTTCATCCGGTACCAATGCCATCCTGCCAAACAGTAACGCGGCATGCATGGTGAAAAGACCGAGAATGTACTAATTCATACTCCTTCTCACGGACGGTTGAGAATGAACGCATTCGACGGACGACTAATCACTCAATCCGCAGGGGAGAGCCGCATGGAAATTGCGTCCTATTATATTATTAGAGACATAATCATGTAAGATAACGAGAATGAGCAATCATCATCGAAGGTACAAATTCATCGTCTATGAATGATCGACAATCAAAGACGTCTTTGGACAGATTATCCGTTGTTTGATTAAAAAATCCAGGTATTGGTACCACAACCCGTCCAACGAACCGTGGACCGAACCTGCCGCGATCGGGTCGTGGCTCACAGGTCCGACCGTCCAAAGGAACCTGGGCCGAGGGAGGCCCAAGAAGACTGCACGCAACTTATAAATACCTCTCATGGTCCAACATGAGAAGGGGCTGATAACAAAGGAGAGTATCTATACTAGAAAGAGGAGAGTTGCGTGTGTGCGATTGGTTTGTAAGCCCACAACACCATCACTAGGCAAATCCATGATGCTCATATTGTTCAGATAGCAGATGAGATTGCAACATGGAACATTGCATCTTTATTCCTATACACACCACCAATCTTGTCGTGAGTTATCAAATCGTAACCATTAGTATTTAATTTAATGACTAAAATAACGTATTGTATAAAACACTTACACAGTAACACATGTACGACGTAAAATAATGTATTGTATAAGATATTAACACATGTATGATGTAATGTCGATTTAATAACATGATCAACTTAACACATCGCATTGGCACGTGTACTTAAATACTTTTGTATTTACATATTCGTTGAAATGTCTGAGGGCGTCTTCGTAAGTTTTGAAACTTGGTGTCACATTTCTTACTAAACCTGCTAATACTAAAAATATAAACTTTGGTTCGAACGAGGAAATGATCGCCGGCGGTACTCTTCCGATCCCATCCCCAACCACAAAGCGGTACATCCTCCGCCTCTTCATCTCCCTTAAGTACGTGACGGCTAACGTGGTTGATATCAAACGCGGCAAAGTTGCCGCGACGGCCTCCTCTGTCGAGAAAGCATTGAAGGAGGGAGTGGTGATGGTAAACGGCCAGAGAAGAAACAATGCCAAGGCCGCCGCCGCCGTTGGTGAAGTTCTTGCAATGAGGCTCAAGGTAGACGGTCTTGCTCGCGAGCCGATATATGCAGATGTCAGGAAG
This sequence comes from Zostera marina, assembly GCA_001185155.1. NCBI lineage: Eukaryota > Viridiplantae > Streptophyta > Magnoliopsida > Alismatales > Zosteraceae > Zostera > Zostera marina. The sequence goes on from LFYR01001368.1 coordinate 668,557, forward strand.
GAAGTTGAGAAGAAAGGGTTTAGGAATCAGACTAGGGTTTGGGCTATAATCAACGTTCTACGTACACACGGTGTTAATCTTATTTTCAAAGATCCTCAGAATACTTCCGACGGCATTCAGCGATGGCGATCCTCCTCCCGGTAAATTGAATAATTCTTATTCTTATTGTTCTGCGGAATTGTTAATACAATGAATGCCGAATGATTTGACATTTGCAGATAATGAATGAATTATGGGGCATTGTTGGTGTAACCTAAAGATTTACAAATCTGAGTTCCTTTTTTACTTTGGGTAGAGATGAAATTGATTCCACAAGCTTCTTCGGTGTTATTTTATCCTTGACCAGATTGATTTTTCCCCAATTTTGCCTCTGTTTTCTGTTTGGGTTTTTTCTCCCAATAATAATAATAGAAGAATCCAAGAACTTTTGCTTCTTTGATTGATTTCTCTCTTTCTTCTGCTAAGACACACACCATCTTTAGACTATATTGAATCTCAGGCTAGTTTTGTGGGCATATGACATGTGTGTTTGTTTCTTCAAGTGTTGTGAAAGGAATGGTGGATCACTTTTAAGTAAAGCAACACATATTCATATGCACAATCCAACCATTTAAGCATAACAAGTGTTAACCAAAAAAAACTAGCTACCATGTATTCTTCTTTTCTTTAGAGATTGGAGAAAATCTGAAAAGAGAAGAAGAGTGTTGAAGGATAGAAACTTATGTGTAAAGTTTTGAAAGAAAAAAATCTATTTCTTTTCATTTTAAAGGAAGAACAGAACATTGAATCAAAATTCAAAATATATGTTATGACAATTGTTGTAGAAGAAGGCACCATCACTAGAGAGGATCATCACGGTGAGTTGGTTAAGACTCCACAATATCTCTGCTCGTGGTCTACTGGCATTGCTCGTTACATGTATGCTCTTATCTTCCTCACCACTAATCTTTTGGCATGGATGGTTAGAGACTACGGCCGAGTTGCACTTTCTAAGCTTCGGAGTATGCAGTTTATTCTCTCTTTTTCTTCTTTAAGTACAGTTTTATTTGTTTACTTTTTTATTTTTCATTCATAGAAAATTTAGAAATGCAAGGTTTCCATTCGGGAAAGGAATGCTTAGGCTCAGAAGACGTGCTCCGTATAAGTCTTGGTTGCTTTGTATCCTTCAAAAAATAAAAACTACCCAAAATTTATATCGAAGTACATCTTTAATTATGTTTAGTTCTTTTTTGTGATGTTTGTTTCAACGGTTGGAACAAGATAATTGGGGCAACGTAGGAATTCATGGCATTTAAGTTGGTGGTCTGCCAAAATTATTCTATGGATGATTTTCATGATCTTCTCTTTCATCATTCCTTCTGATTTTTTTTTGTTCTATGGTAAGCCATTATTTGTATATATTTTTTAAATTTATATTTCTTATGAGTTATGAAGTAACATTGCAGTTTGTATACCATCAAATTCCATTGTATCATTTTTTTTAACTAGAGCTCTTATGAATTCTAACTTTCCATATCATCAAACATCAATTGTAGGGAAGATTGCTCATTTGGGTGCAGGGTATTATTCTCTTTCCTCAACCCAATATGATTGTTTTTCTTTCTCTAAACTCTTTTTCCAATTTTTATTCTTCTTATTAGTCAAATTTCTTGAGATATCTTGTTTTTTTCCTCTTTTCAGAATTTTTCTCTTCATTCAACTAATAAGTGTGATCAGCCTAATAACTTTGTTAAATGATTATTTTCGGATGGGAAACAATGCTGAGAGATGGTGGGTACACTGCAATTGTTTTAAATATGTATTTTTCACTCTTAATTCTTGATCTCAACTTCTATGACATGTTTGAATTTTGTTCTCAGTCGAATTCAAGTATTCGTCATCTCAATTACTGCATATATCGTAGCGTTGTTATCCATTATCTTAATGTACATCTGGTATGCACCAAATCCATCTTGCAAGATCAATATATTTTTCGTCACAATGACATTGGCACTTATTCAACTAACAACATTCGTCTCCACACTTGACAAAGTGAGTTTATATCTCATTATCTCCACAACCAAACATCGTAACAACACATGTGATTTTTTCACTGTCTTTTTATTTCTTCCAAGGTGAATACAGGATTTTTAATCCCAGGTTTAATGGCGGTATACCTGGTTTTCATATGCTGGTGTGCTATTAGGAGGTAATTTCAATCATTCGCATTCGTAATCATTGAGTTTTTTAAATCATTTAAATCAAAGTGTATTAATTTTAATAGAATCGTTAATCACAGTGAGCCACACAGTGAGAACTGCAACAAGAATGATGGAATGCATTCGAATTTGATAACTTATATAGTAATACATTTTTTTCATAATCCTCCCCGGTTTAATACGTCCTGCCCTGGTTTAATAAATAGTTTTTTTTTCAGAGCTTGTTGTGGCTGTACTTGTTATAGTCGTTGCTACATTCACAACTGGGATTGATTCCAAGTGTTTTCAGATGATTTTTTATGTCAGCAAACTGCATGAAACTTCCCGTTCTTTATTTTTCATAGAAAATCTATAATTCTCAGTAGATCACTTGTGTAGTTCAAGAAAGTGAAAACAGAGACAGAAGAAGATGTTCCATATGGTTATGGATTCTTCCACTTTGTCTTTGCAATGGGTGCTAATTACTTTGCAATATTGTTCATTGGTTGGAACACACACCATACTATGGAAAAGTAAGTTTCTCTGAACACTGATTCTGCTGTGTTATTTCCTGTTCGTCAAAATGTATTAACACTTTTATTAAACATTGAATGGAAAAAAGGTTTTATCTAATGATATCGTCAAAGAATTTTACTTTTTTACACACTGTAATTATTCTCCAAATGGTTTAATTGCAGATGGACAATTGATGTTGGATGGGCGAGTACTTGGGTTAGAGTTGTGAATCAATGGCTTTCTGCAGTTGTTTACTGTAAGTATATTTTAGTTGTTTACTGTGTTCTTTTTCTTTTCTTTTTCAAAGTAGTTAAATTTTAACAACAAAAAAATCTTTTTCTTTTTTAAAGTATGGATAATTGTTGCGCCATTGTTTTCGAAGAACTTGAGATGTCCAGAGCCCCAAGAAGGATAACTTGAATCAAAATTGACTAATTGATTACTATTTTGCAAAAATGAAAATTAATCTTAATTAATTTTTACAACGAAGGGTAACTTTCTATAATTAGATATCAGAGTTACATAATATATTATCGGGAACACAAACACGACATGATTTTAACACGTCGAACACGACATGTTCATAAAAATACGATTTTATGAACACGAACAGTCGTATTCGTGTTAATGAAAATTATGATATATTGACATAACTAATTGTGTAATTAGTTTAGTAATTAGTATAATTAACTAACATTTTGATTAATTAGATTTAATTCTCTCTTTTGTAACTACCTAAGATCGTAGGGTTTAGGCTCATCTAATAACTTCAATCCAACTCCGGCCATGGATTTTTTCTACGTGTTTTTCTGCAATCATCTTTCTTACCCTCCCAACACCGTCCCAATGTCGGGAAGTTGCGAATATATTAGACAGCAGGATATAGGTAGTATGATCCTTCTGATCAAGCACAATTGCCTTCTCGGCCGCACGCTCACCGGTTTCAACATCCCCATGAATCCTACAAGCGCCAAGAAGAGTCTGCCAGAGCAGTGCCTTCGGTCTGAAAGGCATGGTTCTGATGAGAGCCTCTGCATCTGCTATGTGACCTGCTCGTCCAAGGAGATCAACCATGCATGCGTAATGGTCTTCTTCTGGGACGATGCCATGGTCGGAACGCATCGACGAAAAGTACCTCCAACCTTGGTCAACAAACCCTCCTTGGCTACATGCGTAGAGAACACATATGAAGGTGATGGAGTTAGGTTCCCGGACGACGAGCATTTCTTCAAACAGTTTCAATGCTTGTTCTGCGAGTCCATTTTGTGCAAACCCCATGATCATCGTCGTCCAAGTTATAACCGACCGATCACTGGGTTCCATTGACCAAAACACCTTCGAAGCGCCATCCATCGATCCACATTTGGTGTACATATCGATGAGTGTGTTGTCGACACAATCGTCCATTTCATGATTACCCAACTTGATCTTCACTCCATGAAATTTTAATCCCTGTTCAAGAGAAACCAAGGTAGCAGCAACATTGAAAATCAACGCCAATGTGAACCTGTTGGGTCTGATACCCATCTGCATCATAGTGTTAACTTGTTGGAGAGCATTGCTGGGTTGGCCGGAACGAAACCATCCGGAAGCCATCTGCGTCCAAGAAACTACATCCCTGGCACCCATTTCGTCGAACACTTTCGACCCATCAAGGATCATCTGTTGTTTACTCAGGTACATATCCATGAGAGAATTTCCGACGCACATGTCGCCCCCATGCCCACATTTGATCAGCCGCCCATGAGTTGCCAACCCAGTTTTATCTTGGGTTTCAATCCGAGCCAAACCAGTCAGCACGGTGCTAAACGTGAATTCATTTGGATTCACTCCTTCTCCGATCATCCGACACCAGAACATCCACACCTGAGAGCAAGATAAGTCAAGTAAACCTGCTAACATGGAGTTCCAGGTAACAACGTCCCTTCTCGCCACGGTAAATGCGTCCTCGAAAAAATCCACGGCTTCCTCCAGCTTTCCATTGCGTATCTTAGCAGTGAGAAACGCGTTGAGCAAGAAGACATTGGAAGCGTAGCCATGTCTGAGAACCTGACAGTAAACTTGGTCTGCAAGCGTGAGGGTGAGGCCGGTGACCATGGATCGCCAGGATCGGGTCGGTACAGAAGAGGCGTTCAACATGGCGAGAAGAGTGAATTGGTTGGGCCTGACACCAAGTCGCTGCATGCGGACGTAACAGGACATGCCGGATTGCGGTATTCCACAACGAACGAAACCTGAAATAGCAGATGACCATGTGACGACGTTACGATCAGGCATTTCGTCGAACTGCTGACGTGCGGATGCAATGTCACGACAGTTGAAATACATATTGAGGAGGTGATTCTGCAGGAACACAGGGTTTGAAAAATAGCTCTTCTTGTGGAGTGCAGCGTGGATGGATTTACCGGAGAAGACACACCTGCAGGACTGGAGATGAGTAGAATAGAAGCATTCTTCCTCTTCCTCTTCTTCTTGCTTGCTTCCGATGGCCATGAGAAACAAGCACGTCGGAAACAATCAGGTGACGGGAGAGTGATTTTATACTTTTACAGTTACGGCTTACGGCGGGTCGATCACTAATCAGGTTAATTAATCGGGTAATCGGGTAATATTCTGATATAGGGCATTTACTGAAGTTTCTCTTACTCCGTGACGGCACTCTGTCTTTTTGATAACCGCATGATTCCGTCCGGCGACTGTCATGTCCAACAGCAAATGGCGAGGTATTTCAAGTCTGAAAGTGGCCTGGCGGCGTGACAGCTTACTCGATTCCGCCATAAAAGACGACAAGAAGTACCGTATCTGTTCTCGGATAGTGAGAGAAGTAGTTTCCCAGCCCAATCAGTGCTTCCCCGTCCGGTACCTGGAGAACCGACGGGAAGGTCTCGGTCTGACCTCAATCCATTTCAAAACCTTTCTGACCCGATACCCAACACTCTTCGAGATATACAATGATAGAATCGTCAAACCCATCACTCCCAGCAGGCCTGCCAATACGACCAACAATTCACAGGCGGTCCCTTTCGTTAGACCTTCCAAGTGTTTGATTAAATTCCTGCATGAGGATAGGAGGATCCGATCGGAGAACCAAGAGTTGATCGTTGCCAAGCTTTGCAAGATTCTGATGATGTCAAAAGATAAAGCCATTAAAATTGAGAAATTGGAGAATGTCAAACGTGAATTTGGATTTCCAGACGACTTCATGACCAGTGTCGTGCCAAGCTATCCACATTACTTCAGGCAAAGTTCATCTTTTCTGGAGCTTGCCTCGTGGAACCAGGATTTCGGAAAGTCCGTGATCGAGTTGAGATCGGAGGAAGAGGAGAAGCTGACCGGGATACGAATGAGACCCAATTTCGAATATAATCTCCCTTCTGGTTGCTTCTTAAGAATGGAGATGAGGGAATGGGTGCGAGATTGGTTGGAGTTACCATACATCTCACCTTACTCAGACACGTCCCTGTTAGAACCTGGTTCAGTGGAGATGGAGAAGAGAATGGTCGCAGTCCTCCATGAGTTTCTCTCACTCGTCATGCTCCGACGAGCACCCATTCCCTCAGTTGGGAAGTTCAAGGAGGAGTATCTTCTGTCGAATGAATTTGGCAATGCTTTCAGCCGGCATCCGGGGATATTCTACGTATCTCTTAAAGGTGGTATTAAGACGGCTGTTCTGCGAGAGGCGTATAGGGATGGTGCCTTGGTCGACAGAGAACCTTTGCTTGAGATTAATGATAAGTTTGTCGAGATTGTCGAGGAAGGTCATCAAAGATGGTTAGAACAGATGAAGATCAAAGCAGAAGCACACAGAAACAAGGAAAAGGAGATGATGTTATCGAATTCCAAACTGCAGAAATCAACAATGACATCATAACAGATCAACTCTAAAATAAAATCTCTCTTTTTCATGTGTTTCATTTAACTTTGGATCCTGTTGATTTTAAGGAACTGACTATTTTGATGATTTCCATTTAAGAACTGATTAGATTGTCGCACATTCTTGTAAACTGACTAGCATTATCTGTTATCATATGTATTAGCACTCTGAATCTACAGACAACTACTTGGTAAAATAGTCAACTACGATAAATATGAACTTGGTCGGTCATGTTGACGGTGAGAACTGACCCCACATTGCGAACGGGATAGGGTTGTTGATAGTGCCAGTTGAGAACAATTTCTAGATTGGTCCCTAAGGAGCTTGGTAATGCTGGGATTGCATCAGGAAACCTCCAATCTTCTTTCTCATATGTGACAAGCGGAATCTATTAATCTCTCTTTGCCCTCCTCCATTGAAGGCAAAGGCGAACTTGGTTAGTGCATCCGTTGAACTATTTAAATTTCTGGATATCGGTTCAATCTCAAGTTGGTTCAATCTCAAGTTGCTTAAATCGTGCCTTCATGTTTTCCAAAGAAGTCACATACTTGATGATCTGGGGTTCTTTTACTGTAAATTCATTTGTAGACTGTCGGAGTCTTGCGAATTTGTCCACACTTTAACTGAATTTGCCCCCAACATTTTTATTATCTTTAAACCATGGATTATAGCTTCATACTCGAAAGAATTATTAGAGACGGGAAACTGTAACATAATCGAGTGTTCGTAAACCCGTCGATCATATATAAGTCGTTATCTTTATCCCTAGTCCTGCTCCGAAACTACAGCTAGAACCATCAACTTCAATTAGCCATTGGGCTTTTTCATTGGTTTGATTTAAATCTACGATGAAGTCTGCTATCGCATGTCCTTTGATGGTTGTTGCAGGAATAAATTCGATGTCAAACTCACTTACTTCTATGACCCATTTAAACAGCGTCTCTGATATATCAGATCGATGAATGATTTTATGTAACAGATACTCTGTGAAAATCTTGATGGGTGAGCTAGAAAATAGTCTCTAAACCTCCGAGTTGCGTGAATTACCGTATACACCACCTTCTCCAAGTGTGGGTATCGAATTTCCGATCGTTGCAACCTTAGAAAATAATAGTAAATGTGTATTTGTTCCCTATTGTGTTGCATATCAATATTGCGCTTATCGCTTCTTTTGATGTTTATACATAGACGTAAGTAAAGAAATGAGAGAGTTAAACCTGTAAATCCAATTTATAACTGGATTACTGGTTATATTTACAGGACATATATGCAATTACGTGTTTAAGAATATTATGCAGGTAAATAGCCTAAGACTGAGTAAAGTTATAACAGACGAACTTAAGGGCAATAGCGCAAAAGCTTCAATAAATGGACGTGGATGTGATAACGATAAAGCTTGGGGTCAAGACTGCAAATATTTCAATAAATCCGAAAAATGGGTCAATTAACTAAAAGGCTAATGGGCTACACTTGAACTAGTTATAATATTAATGTAATAGTTAGTCAAGTTAGTTGTTAATTAGTCAAGTTAGTTGTTAATTAGTCAAGTTAGTTATTGCTAATTACTTATAAATACAGAGATGTAAACCCATGATTAATTAATACGATTGTTACAGTGATTAGCATAATCTACTCTCTCTTAATCCTCCAACTAACTTCTAGGTTTCGTTAGTTCGAGGAACCCTAGAAGTTCCCCCAAATCTCCCGCTCCCAGCTCTCGCCTGCTTCCGGCCACTTCTGCCTTCAATCTCGCCGGCACGTTTCCCGCTCATTGGTTTAACATGGTATTTACCGGTAACGACGACAAAAATCCCACTGCTTCCGCAATGCAAAGCTCAGCTGATGAAACAGAGAATGCTAAAGAAAGCTCTGGAAATTTCAGCGATGAAAGTAAATCGTCAAACTTCATATTGAAAAGACCAAGAGCAATACACAAGAATTATTGAAAGAAAAACAATAAGAATCACTCAAGAAAATCCCCTTATCATCTCACTGCTGGAGATCATCCAGGAGCACATATGGTCGCTGACAAACTCAGAGGAGAAGAAAACTATGTAGCATGGGCCAATTCGATGAAATTGTCCTTAGTATCCAGGAGGAAGACTGCGTTAATCAATGGCAGAATAAAGAAGCCTATAGATGAGACAGAGGAAGTGTATGAAGATTGGGAGATGATAAATGGATTAATCCTATCTTGGATTATTAACAGTGTAAGTCCTCAAATAGCTTCTACTCTTGTTCATACAGATACAGCTTATGGAGCGTAGACAGACCTTCAAGAAAGGTACAAACAGAAAAACGCCCCTAAGACAAGTCAATTAAGGTATGAGATTAATACCTTAAATCAGTCAAGTGATTCAGTATCTGTTTTCTTTGATAAATTTAAGTCTTTATGGGATCAATTTGTTGAAAAAGAAAAACCGGATTGCAAATTTTGTGACATATGCACTCCAATTTACAATAAAAAATTGGAAAAATATAGGATTCATCATTTCTTATTAGGTCTGAATGATGATTTTATGACTCTTAGGAGTCAAATATTGGCATTTCCTGAGCTTTCCACCATGAATCAGATTTTTTGCTTAGTTATACAAGAAGAAAAGCATAAAACAAACTCTAAAGAAAAATTAGGTGGGGAAACAAATGCTATGCTTGCAAAGAAGGTTGAAATAAAGAAAGAAGATCCAAAAAAAAAGGGAATGTATGGCAAGAATGGGAAAAAGTTAGACACTAGGTTCTATTGCGATAATTGTAAATATTTTGGGCATAAGAAAGAAGATTGTTATCATCTAGTAGGATTTCCAGGTGATAAGAAAAAGTTCAAAAAGGAAAGAAAAAATGACTCAAAGAAGGATTCTCCAGAAACAACAAACCAAGCCACCACCTCAATGGATATGCAAGGGCTGACCAATGAAGAGCTACTAATGCTCAAAGATTTTTTGAGCAAATCTTCTGGTATGAGATTTTCTTTTTATATGTCAAATTATAAAAATGATTGGATTATAGATACTGGAGTCTCCCAATACATGAGTGGGAATCTCCATCATTTTGATAAAACCCCAATAGGAGATTATGAGCATTTTGTCACCATACCAAGTGGTGAAATATGCAAAGTCACTTCCATTGGAAATATAACATTATCCAAAGATATTGTGCTCAAAAATGTTTTTTATATTCCAGAATTTAAGGTTAATCTGATTTCAATAAATAAGTTAACCTCTTATTCAAATTTAAATGTCATATTTAATCAAAATGAATGTCATTTTCAGGAAAAAATATCAGGGAAAGTGATTGGGCAGGGTAGAAGTCAAAGAGGACTATATTTTTGGAAGCCACAATCCTCTGAACTAGCATACACAGCCATGGAATTTTAAAATTTGGCATAAGAGATTAGGGCATTTATCATCAGAAAAGATGAAGATACTAGTTAAAAACAATAGAATAGAGTGTAAATCTGTAAATTTAAAGTCTATTCATGAATATGGTTGTAATAATATAGGAAAACATGATGTAATTTTTTCTGAAAATAAACAGAATAATTCAGAAATAAATAAAAATTTAGATTTCATAAAAGAAAAATGTTATGTCTGCCCACTTGCAAAGCAAGCCAAACTAAAATATAAAAATAGTTTAACAAAATCAAAACATCTATTTGAATTAATACACATAGATGTTTGGCGAAATTTTCCAATAATCTCACATGATGGTTATTCATTTTTTTTAACCATAGTTGAAGATCTGAGTAAAGCAACTTGGATCTTCTTGATTAAAACCAAAAACATGGTTTTAGAATGTATTAAGAATTTCATAATAAAAGTCTAGAATTTTTTTGACAAAAATATAAAACGATAAGAAGTGATAATGAAGGAGAATTCTCCTCAAACAATTTTAAAACATTAATAGAAAAATATGGGATAGTACATCAGTACTCATGCCTATATTCACCTCAACAAAATGTCATAGTTGAAAGGAAACATAAGCACCTGTTAGAAGTGGCCAGATAATAAATAGAATACTGGGGGTAGTGCATCTTAACTGCTGCCCACATAATAAATAGAATCCCATCTAGGGTATTGGAAAATAAAACCCCTTATGAAATCTTACATAAACAAAACCCCGATTATGATAATTTCAAAACTTTTGGATGTTTGTGTTATGCAACCACAAACATAAGAGAACATAAATTCTCATCAAGAACATTCAAATGAATTTTTATGGGTTATCCATCTAATACAAAAGGATATCTAATCTTAGAAATTGAAAACATAAAATTTCATATTTCTAGAAATGTTGTTTTTTAGAGAAAATATATTTCCATTTAAAGATATGTCTAAAAATTCAAAAAACAAAGAAATAGATCAAAAACCATTACAGGATCTATATAATCAAATCATTCATCAACATGATGTAAATAAAATACAATCTGGAAATTCAAAATCAGATTTTAAAAATAATAGCAAGTCAAAAAATAATATACCACAAACTGAAGTATTACCTGATTATGAAACCAGTAGCAAAACAGTCTTTTTAAAACCAGCAATATCTGAAAAAAGGAAAACAAATGAAAATAAATCATTAATAGCTGAAGATGATCAACCTAATAAAAATAATGATAAATCATCTGGTTTTAAAAATATCTGTTTTGAAGATGAATCATTAGAAAGAAATTAGTTCATTCAAACAGAAGAAAGTAAAACAAACTCTGGACAAGATAGTCCACAGTATTTTTCAGAAAATACTACAGGACACAATTCAGAACAAAACCAAGGTAGAACAGACCTTGGCAAAAATAAAAGAATCTCAGAAAAACAAGTTCAAAATCTAAACCAAGAAGGAAGCTCTGGACAGATTATTCTAACTAACCAGCAGCATTCCTCAGAGAATATTCCAACACAAAATTCAGAACAAGATCAAGAAAGAACAGATCTTGTTAAAAATAAAAGACTCTTAGATAAACAAATTTAAAATCCAGATCAAGAAATAAGCTCTGAACAACTTATTCTAGATAGTTCAGAACATAATTCAGAAGAGAATCAGGGAAAAACAAACCCTGCTAAAAATAAAAAATTATTAGGAAAACAAATCCAAATTCCAGACCGAGAAAGGAATTCTGGAAAAATCACTCTGAATAGTCAAACAACTAATTCAGAAAATAATCTAACCCATAATTTAGAACAAAATCAAACAAATTCTTCTGGAAAAGAAACTTTAAAACCAACAAGCCAAAAAATAAGCTTGTATGGAAGGAAAATTAATCAACCTAAACACTTTAAAGATTTTGTTCTTCAAAATGAAAAGAAAAACTATGAGTCAAAATATCCTATGAGTAATCATGTCTCATATAATAGGATAAATAAACAACATAACCAATACTTAAAACAAATAACAATTAATGATGAGCCAAATAATTTTAATGAGGCTTCAAAAGATCCAAAGTGGATTGAAGCAATGAAAAATGAAATGAAGGCTCTAATAGAGAACAACACATGGACTCTCACAAACCACCAAACAGAAAATCCATTGGATCCAAATGGATTTATAAAATAAAATACAAACCAAATGGTCAGATAGAAAGATATAAAGCAAGGTTAGTTGCCAAAGGCTTTACTCAAAAAGAAGGTTTTGATTTTTTTGAAACTTTTGCACCAGTAGTGAAGATGGTGACCATAAAAAGTATAATAGCAATTGCTGCCATCAAAAGGAGGAATTTATACCAATTAGATGTAAATAATACATTTTTGCATGGTGAATTACATGAAGAGGTATATCTAAAACCTCCACAAGGCTTACTTGAAGAAAAAGATAAGAGAGTATGTAAGCTAAACAAATCTTTATATGGTCTCAAACAAGCCTTAAGAAGCTGGTTTGAGAAACTAAGAGGAGTTCTCTTAGATATTGGCTTCTATCAAGCAAAATCTGATTATTCTCTATTTATAAGAGAGAAAAATCAGAATATCCTATATCTAATTGTATATGTGGATAATATTATTATAACAGGCAGCAATGAATTGGAAATTGAAATAATCAAGATACAATTGGAAAATCAATTCAAATTAAAAGACCTAGAAATACTAAGTTACTTTTTAGGCATTGAAGTATCTCATTCACCCCAGGGCATATATTTATCTCAAAGAAAATATGCACTGGGTATTTTAGAAGAATCTGGTCTTTCTGGTGCAAAACCATCTAAGATCCCAATGGAAAGACACATAGATCTTAAAAATGATGAATCTCCATTAATCAAAAACCCAACCTTCTATAGGAAGATGGTTGGAAAAATGATCTACCTTAATATAACAAGGCCAGATCTGAGTTTTGCAGTAATCTGGTTAAGTCAGTTCATGCATGAACCAAGAGAGGTTCATCTTAAAGTTCTGTTTAAATTGATAAGATATATTAAGAATGCTCCTGGACAAGGGCTTCTATATAGTAAAAATGGAAACATGATGATCAAGGGATATTGTGATGCTGATTGGGCAGCATGCCAAATCAGCAGAAAATCCTTGACAGGATTTTGTATCATGTTAGGGGACTTACTGATTTCATGGAAAACCAAGAAACAAAATACAATAGCCAGATCATCATGTGAGGCTGAATATAGAACTATAGCTCAAGCATCTTGTGAAATCATATGGATCCATCGATTGATGGATGAGTTAAAAATCAAAATTATAAAACCCACAGACCTCTATTATGACAACAGGTCAGCCATTCATTTGGCAAACAATCCAGTCTTCCATGAGAGGACAACATATAGAGGTAGATTGTCACTTTATAAGAGACATGATAAATTAAAAAAAGATCTTATTAAAGCAAATTGGAACTAAATTCCAACTTGCTGATTTTCTAACCAAGACACTTGATGAAAAAGAGATTACCTCATTCCATTTCAAGCTTGGAATATTAAATATATATTCCAAGGCTCGAGGGGGGAGTAAAGGAATGAGAGAGTTAAACCTGTAAATCCAATTTAGGACTGGATTACAGTCTGGTTATATTTACAGGACATATATGCAATTACGTGTTTAAGAATATTATACAGGTAAATAGCCCAAGACTGAGTAAAGTTATAACAGACGAACTTAAGGGCAATAGCGCAAAAGTTTCAATAAATGGACGTGGATGTGATAACGATAAAGCTTGGGGTCAAGACTGCAAATATTTCAATAAATCCGGAAATGGGCCAATTAACTAAAAGGCTAATGGGCTACACTTGAACTAGTTATAATATTAATGTAATAGTTAATCAAGTTAGTTGTTAATTAGTCAAGTTAGTTATTGCTAATTACTTATAAATACAGAGATGTAAACCCATGATTAATTAATACGATTGTTACAGTGATTAACATAATCTACTCTCTCGATCTTAATCCTCCAACTAACTTCTAGGTTTCGTTAGTTCGAGGAACCCTAGAAGTTCCCCCAAATCTCCCGCTCCCAGCTCTCGCGTGCTTCCGGCCACTTCTGCCTTCAATTTCGCCGGCACGTTTTCCACTCATTGGTTTAACAGTACGCACATCTCTTTACCAGCTTACGAGGAAACTATTTGTGAGTGTGATACCAGATGCTCTTTCAAGCTTTGGAATGCTTGTTTGCATGCCTTTGTCCAGATTACTGAGCCTTTGGTACTTGTCTTCAAAAGCTGAAAGAATGGTTTGTATTTGTCAACTGTCTTAGATATAAACGGGCTCAGGGCGTTAATCTTCCAATTTAATTTTGGTACACTTTCTGATGATCCGGAGTGGAACCGTATTAAGAATTACTTCAACTTTTTTTAGATTAAGCCCGATTTCTTCCTGGCCTATATAGAAGCCTAAGAACACACCCTCGTGTATACCAAAACAACATTTGGATGGGTTCAATTTCATTCCGTATCTTTTAAGTGTTTCTTTTAAGTTTTCAGGATGGCTTTCAGCTTGTTTGGGTTTGACCACAACTAAAAATCTTCATTTTCTGAGTCCGACTCATTTAACAAGACTAAATCACGATAGAGAGTCGATGGCCCGATAGAGATAATCCTCGATCAAAAAATATATATATATATTCATATTGAAATAAAAGAGGGCAAAGAGGAACTTTTTGATTTATTAAAGGTTCAAAATACAAAAAGTTCACACAAAAAGCCCTAGAAAACTACTACTCATAGAACCGAGAATCGAGCCAGCTTCGGAGAAGTCGATGAACTTTTGAAGTAACTGACCTCTTTTGGCGAATGTGTCTCCTACAACGTGAACTACGTACTCCCTGAAGCACTACATTCTGGTACCGGAGTATCTGGCCAACTTGCCAGCAAGAGCTCCCAAGTGGTGTAAGCTAAGATTTGTCGGTCGACCAAGCGTCGTTGGAGTCCTGCACGATCTGCCGCATAGTCTGCGAACTCAAATTGAGAAAGGCAAGTGATGATAATAAAGATCGTACACAAATTCATCAACCATATCAAAAGGTTTATGAATATGTCCTCTAAATCTTGGGAGCTCGATCGTAAGATGGACAGTTGAATGTAACATGGTGAATTGGGCACTTGAGCTAGTCCATTAGGGCTAGTCGACTGACTCAAGGTTCCAATACGGCGAGATGCATTTCAGTTTCTATGGGGTCTACAAAGGGTCCTAGTCGACTGGTACGTCTAGGTCTAGTCGTCTGGTCAGATGATAATTACCCATCATGTTTTGGGAAAACCTATAAATAGAATTGGAACCACCCATTTAAGGGGATCAAATTCATTCCATTCAGAGTAAGAAGTAGAGCGGGTTCAGCTGTCGAAGAGCTTTCGATTCTCGACCCGCAAGCCAACTAAATCATCCTAGTCGACTCCTCACTTGGTCTACTAGACCTGTGATACAACCGACTGTGTAGCTTAAAGAAACACTGACGAGATTTGACCTCCATCAGTTAGAAGGATTGTGATCTCATCCAAATTCCCCTGCACGTAGTTTACGACTATACTATGAGTTCTATGAAAGGTCAGCGACTATACTAAGGAAAATCCTAAAATTATTCGAACTTTTATAAGGTCAACGACCGACCGTAAATGAATTTTTCAGTTTTGTTGAAAGGAAGCCGCTAAAAAGCGATATGCAAAGCCTCCACAATGGTATAAAGGGGGAAAACTGATGATACAAGATCGTACAAGGGACATCGTATTATTCAATACCTTAGGAGACAGATAAATTAAGGGAGTCAGTGACCTAAAGTCCGTGTCATGTGGATCGTCGCTAAAACGCAGGAATCCTGTAGTGAGGTCGACGAACTCTATGAATTATGATGAGAATCGTCGACCTCATCTGAGCAGGATCGCTTCCACCTGGTGGACAAGCGACACCTCTAAAGATAATTGTCAACCTCCAATAAGGTCGGTGTATTCCAACTGGATATGAGATCGTCAGGTCGACAACCCTTATTAAAGAGGTCACTTACTCAACCGTGCCCCTAGGATCCTATAAATAGGACATGGGATCCTTTGAGAAAAGGGTCCACATTCTTCCCACACACTTATGAATAGTGTGTGCGCCCAGAGCATCCAATCGCTGACATCCCCATGTATCCTTTAACAATCATCGATTTCCCAAAGCAACATGTTCCCTTGTCTATAAGTGGTAACTGGTGATTCACGACCTCATCAAGGTTGAATGACATTTTGGAGACGATGAAATGGATGGTAGAAGGAGGAGAAGAATTAGAGTTTGAAGGGAAATAGAGAGAAAAATAAATAGTAAAAATGATGACAGATATGATATTAAAGTACATACAATGAAACTCGAATTTTGGATATTCAATCATGTGTAAATGTAGTAACAAAATCAAGCTACATTTAAGGAAGGTAAGTCATATATTTCCCACTATGGGTAAAATATAAAAAGTTCTTGCCGTATTTAACTATTTATTATTATCGGTATATGAGTATATCCAATTATCCATCCATTGATTTCATTCTCTTCTTGAAACGAGAAACCCTAGAAATTCAAGATCGAGTCTTTTTCTCTTCTTTTTTCTCTCTCACTGTTTCTGTTCCATCCGATCTACGCTTCTCATCCTCCATCGTCCAACGGTGACGCGCCGTTTGTTTTCGTTCCCTACCGTACCATTCCGGCTTCGGAAATTTGAGCAGGAAAGAAAGGTGTCGGTCGGGTTCTTCAGTTATATCTGTCGAGGACGTGATGGTGGTGGACGATGAAGAGTCGGAACTCAAGACACATCCTACTCGGAAATTGGAAGTGGAAGATGAAGAGGAGTACGTGAGTGATCCTGATGAGCAACTCCGCTCATGTGCGATGCGGAGGAGAAGAGCTAGCGATGATGAGTCTGATGGTGAAAGAAGGGAAGAAGGGGAGAGGAGACGACTGGATTATCAGGGGTCTGATGGTGATTCAGATGATCAAGGTGGAGCTCCGGGTTATGAAGACGACGAGGAAGATCAGTATGAGGAATATGACAATGCCTTCCAAGAACATAGATTGGAGTATGGGGAGGTTAGATTGGTGGGGTCGGGACCGCCAGTAGATTTGATGAAGGAGATGAGGATTGATGCTGGTGTGGAGAATTTGGATGAAGAGGGTGCTGAAGACAATAATCAAGAGCAGGGGGGAGAAGAAGGGGAGAAGAAGGAAGCTGAGCCATTCTCTGTTCCGACTGCTGGGGCTTTTTATATGCACGATGATCGATTTAGGGAGAACCGTGGTGGTGGTCGTGGACGTCATAGGTGAGTTTGGATGTCGTATTCCTTTGTTGTTTTAATTTTTTTTTGCAAACTATAAGCTACCAATACACAAATCTGCTTCCTTTTTTCAAAACCTCTTACTTTATTCAAATTCTTCCTTTTAAACCTTTCAGAATCTATGAATATTTTTCAATTGTTGGTACAATCAAGGGTCTGTTGATTCTGTTCCTATCTGTTTAACTATTTGAAAGAATGACCGCTTTCCTCAAAAAAAAATTCGGCGAAGATAAAATTTCATTAGAAATGAAAGGGACCTTGCCCAGGAATAGATGCTCAATTTCCTCAAATCTCTTAAGGAACAGATGCTCATTTTTCATGTTTCAAATCTATTTCTTTCCAATGATGTAATTTGAAACATATAATTTTTTTCAGACGGACTAGAGGTGGCCGTAATCTGTGGGAATCAAAGGATGAACTTGCGTGGGTGCATGATAGGTTTGAAGAAGCTAGCGTGCAAGATAGACAATATAATGAGGTTACTTAGATTTCTTCTTTCTTGGCATTTTCTCTGTTTTAATTAAGTAATGTAGTGATATAATGATAAGATTGATCTCAAGGGCTCTAGATCACCTTTACCAAGCTACTGAACTATTTGCATGGCAATTATATTTACGTGCTTTCAGCAAAGAAGAAGTAGTCGAAGAGGGCGTTACAGAGGTCGTGGAAAGACTCGTGGTCCTAGTAGCCGAGCATATGGTAGAGAAAATAAGTCCCAGGGTTTTGACGATCGATTCAGAATATATAATGAGATGCCTCAATCTCATGATGATGGGTCTCAATCTTATGATGATAGATCTCAGCCTAATGATGGTAGATCTCAACCTAATGATGATAGATCTCAACTTAATAATGACAGATTTGATGATTATAGTGAGAGAAATAGTCAATACCGTGGGCAAAGGAGTGTGAGAGGCAGAGGTCCTCGAAGATACGAATCTTTGTCAAACAATATCAACAATAGAGAGGATTTCCCCAAAAATCGAACAAAGCAGTGAGCAATATTCTTCTGATTCCATTCATTCTTGATGTTACCTCGAGTGTACAATTGTTTAGTTTTGTTATTGATTTTTTTATTTCCTATCAGGAACAAAAAATCATATGAACAAAAATCATATGATGTTTCTGGAAAACAAGTTTCGCAATCATTGAAGATCAAAGAGGAACCAGTTATACCTAGGAAACAGGTAATTAACTCGAGCCTGAATTCTGCATCTCCACCGTTTTACCCTTCTAGAACTTCTGGTCAAGACACTTCTATGATTCCAAATAGAGATATACAAACTACCAGTGTCAGTAGGAGTGCACTTGCACCTTCACTTTCCACCTCATCCGTGAGGGGAAAAGAAACTTTTGAATATCCTACCAACCAGGATCTTCTTCGTATTCATGGAAATACAACAGCTAATGTGCTTTCTGGATCATCTTCATCATCTGCTGGCACAATTCATTCTCCTCAATTCAGCGTTCAAGATAAAGGTCCATCTCCATCCGGAGGACAACTTAACTATCGGCAGAACTCTTTGCCAAGTCAAAGTGGCAGGTTTTCGTCTCAAGCTCCTGCTCAACCTTCTTTGCGACCTACTATTTCACAATTAGGTCAGTATCATACAGTTGGTGGTTCTGTTCCGCCTGTTTTTCAAGTCCAATCAGCAAATGTTTCTGATGCTGCTGAGTCAAATTCTCCCACTGAATCAAATAATTCAAAGACTATGGTTGTTGGAAAGGAGAAATCAATTTCTCTTAGTGGAAATAGGAGTGCAATTTTGTACAAAGGAGCTCATCAGTTCATTGGACCCAATAGAACCTTGGCACTTGGTCCTGGTGATCAAAATTTTCCCGGAACACCAGCCTTATTGCCTGGTAAGTATTATTGAGATTATTTATTGTATTACTCTTCACTTTTATGCTAAATTCTTCCGATCTTCTGTTGGGTTTATTTTAGTTTTCTTCACACTGTTTTTTTCTTTCTTTAATGGTGATTTTATGTTTTAGACAGTATTCTTACATTTTTTTCCTGTTAAAGGTAGTAAAATTTCAATATATATAGAACATGGATAGGAAAAAGCCCAATGAAATACATATTACAATAATATAAGATAAGATAAGATAATGGGAAATGAATTAAGTTAATTGCCTTTTCCTTATACTAGCACAGTTAACTGTATTAAATAACTAAAAACTAGTTGCTGAAGTAATCAGACTTCCAAGCAAGTATAGTATTCTCTTCAGTCCTATTGATATTTGATTTCATGTAGTTTCTGTTTCAAATAAATTCTGTTTCCCAGTCATCATCTTACATTTTTTTTCATTGTAACAGTAATGCAGTTTCCAGGTCAACCTAACGATGGAGTTCCTGCTGTGGGTATGGCACTACCAGGATATGTTGCACAGCCCCAGATGGGATTTGGAAGTTCTGAAATGCAATGGTATGCTTGATTTTTTAATTACCTCTTGATGTCTCTAGAAATTGTTTTTCTATATTCACGTGTCTTTTAAACTTTCTAGAATGGTAATGGAAATATTTTTCAGTTTTTTTACATTTGGGTTGGCAGTTTCACAAGATTGTTTTAATATAATATATTCATATATTATTTGAAGTTTGAACAGATACAAAAATCTGTTCAAGAATCTACTATCTGATTTTTTATTTATTCCATTTAATGAATAATATTCATAATTGATAATACTATAATTTGATAGCAAATTAATGTAAATCTTTATTTCTCTCTCTTTCAATGCCAGGTTACCTATGCTGGCAGGTGCAAATGGGGCTCTAAGTTCTTCATATGCACCATTTATTACTTTGGATAGTGGATATGCTAGGCAAACTGTTCAGACATCTTCATCTTCTACTACCAAGTAAGTGGCTTGATTTATTATATAATGATAGATTGATAGAGTGGACGAATTTGTTAAATTACTCGATAAAGCATTAAATTTGGAATAGATTACACCATTCAATTTTACATGTATACTCATTAATATTATATTTTCTTGCTTTGTAACATGGTTTTTACTTTAATGAGATCTTTTTAATATTTTTGCTAGGGGTTGGGTATTGGTTAACTTATCTGATCATTTTGTTGAAATTATTTAAAATTCCATTGTTCAACTTTATACAATGAGTAATTTTTATTTTTCTTATCAGAAATCACCGATGGTCTTAATGCCATATGTAGAAAATTTAGAAACAAACAAGCCTTTTAATAACCAATATTTTTTAAAGAATTTAATTGTATTATATTTTTTTCAGAGAAACGGAAACAACAGCTAAACATGACAACACAAAAAGTTCCCAAAGATCTGGTAATGGCATATTGTTATTATAAACTTAATTTATAATTTTATATGCATGATGTAATTAAATCATAATTGTGCTTGCGGGTTTTTTCAACAGATCAGGGGAACGAAGAATTAGGGCAACGCCAAAATAAGCCTCGTAGGTAAATGATCGGAATTTCCTTTTTTCCACTATCTATTTTGATATTTTTGTATAACTCATAACAATATAAAATATTTTTGGTAGAATTGATTTGTTTTTTATAAGAGAATGAAGATATTACATATGTGAGTACAAAAAAATAAAAATAGGGAGATGAGGCAAAACTTGTCGATAGTCGATACTTTCTCATAAAGCATGTAGTATTTTTTTCTAAAAATGTGCTTACATATTTTTTTTGCAGATACTCAGAGATGAACTTTGGTCAATGAACTTTCTACAGATAACACATGAGTAGAAAGGTTAGCGATAAACCTTTTTTTATTATCTATTACTACTTCGTAGTACTATAATAGTATAATGTTTATTTTCTTCTTGCTTTTCTTCTCTCAGGTCCACTCCATAATCCACATTCTTTTGTGATAGCTTTTTGTTTGGATCACTTTGAAATTCCAAATGTCCTAAATTACATTAGGTATCAAAGGCACTGCCATATATTATTTTTTGATGCTACTATACTAATACGTTTTGACATTCAAATTCGTTTTTTTTTGTTACTAATATGTTTTGACATTCAAATTCGTTATTTTTATTGTTACCAATACGTCTTGACATTCAAAATCGTTATTTTTGTTGTTGATGAATTAAAACTTTCATTACTGAAAAATAAAGTTGGGGGTGTAAGCCTAGACTCCAGAGTCCTAGATACAGTTATACAGATGTAGGGAAATTTCATAGGGAAACCACGTAGCTCATACAATTGTACAAGGTAGAGTTATTTGCTTACAAAACTCATCCTTTGCATGCTTAGAACATGCCGACTTTCAAATGTGTTGATGGGGGAGGGAGGATAAAAAATATTTATTTGGTTCTCTTTTAATTTATATGGTCTTTCCTATTTTTTCAACTGACTGGGAAAAACCCTTCAGTCACCACATAAGTTTGCCTGACTTTTTGTAACTAATCTCCATTTATTGTTCTGAGAAAGAAATCTTATTTACATGTGTGGTAAAAGTGTAAAACCTAAAATCCTATTTATGTGAAACATGAAGTTAGGATTTAGAGTTATAAGTTATATGGGGATATCATGATAATTGCTACTTATCTATTCACTTTGAATTTACCCAATGATATATTAGGTGAGTTCTGATATACATAATATATGGTATAAAAGGTTTTTCTCTTTTGGTATGATTTTCTATTCTTCGTAAAAAGTGGTTGGGATTATGTTTTTGAACCCAATACACAATTTGATTTGGTGTGCCATATTATGTTTTTGTCATTTTAGATGTCATTTGATCGGTTTTTTATGTGGCAGTTATTCTAAATGCCTGATCTGCCACGTCATATTTGAAGTTGTGACCGAGATGAATGCAGCAATGTGCAGCAGCTGAACAGGCGGTAGCATTGTCTTATTTTTGAATTTGGTAAGATCCAATTTATTTATTAAATTAAACAGTAGAAAAACCAAATGTTTGCACATTTTATCATCTTCCTTTTGATTTATTGATTTGGTGGTGTAGTTGCGTTGCAGATGGTGGTACTGAAATTTGTTTGAAGCTTGTACTAAATTTGATTGGAGTGGGCTTCTTGTTACATTTGAAAGATGAAGAAGATATTAATATTTATACATATTATATTGAAGCTACACTTTGTTGTTAATGTTTGCGGCTTTTATTTGGTTTGTATGGAAGAAAAAACTGGAATAGATGGATTTGAAGTATTTGTTCATTCATACTTGTGTTGTTGTCAATGATGAATGTTTACTTGGATTTCATTTTGGTTTTTTATTTGAAAAGACCATTTTGGATTTCCTCCATTTTGGATATTTGAGAATTGTTGATGATGAAATTTTATTCACTTGTATGTACTATGTAGTCTTTGGAATTTCAGTAGTTTTTAGTTCAACAAGATATGATTTTTTTTTTCTGCTTCAAAAAAGATATGAATTTTTATGTTGATATGGTGGCTTAATTATGATATTATATGGAATCTTAGCTGTTAATGACGCGTTGGGTAATGAAAATGGCAGTCACGTTAACAAACTAAACTGCTGTGATCTGTGAGTATATAAATTATAAACTGCACTTGGAATGTCTTATTCCAAGATCCTGTCATGATTTCCTCTACGAAGATGGTTCCGGTGGTCTCTCTTCTTGCCATATTCTTGCCGTTGATGACATCTGCAACCAATTTGTACCAGGACTTCGACATCACTTGGGGAAACGGAAACGGAAAGATATTAGACGATGGGGAACTCCTCACTCTCTCTCGATCACACCTCTGGGTCAGGCTTCGAATCCAAGAGGGTGTTCCTCTTTGGAAAGATTGAAATGGAGCTGAAACTTGTTCCCGGAAACTCCGCCGGCACCGTCACTGCTTATTTCGTGAGTAAAACTGATGCTTAGACATAGTTTTTTGATTGTTTTGTTAATGTTAAATACATGTCGATTGATCGCAGTTATCCTCAAAAGGTCCATTACACGACGAGATCGACTTCGAATTCCTTGGAAATCTCAGCGGAGATCCGTACACACTCCATACCAATATATTCGCGCATGGCAAGGGAGACAAGGAGCAACAGTTCAAACTCTGGTTCGATCCCACTGAGGATTTCCACAAATATTCCATTCTGTGGAATCAAAACAACATAATGTACGACCTAATCTAAGAGAATCTTATTTGTGAGAAAGAATCATCTTCTGAGTTGTACTTAACCTTATGTGCATGCAGTTTCTACGTGGACGACACACCGATCCGAAATTTCAAAAACAACGAAGCTATAGGTTTGCCGTTCCCCAACAGCCAGGCGATGAAGATCTACTCCAGCTTGTGGGACGCAGATGATTGGGCCACTAGAGGTGGTCTCGTCAAGACCGATTGGACCAAGGCTCCTTTCACGGCATCCTACCGGAACTTCAATGCCGATATATGCTGCTTATGCTCGGGGTCCAACGGCGGATGGATCAACCAAGCTCTCAACTCCACGGAGCAGGAAAAAATGAGGATGGTGCAAGAGAATTTCATGATCTACAATTACTGCACTGATTTCCAAAGGTTTCCCCAAGGACTACCTCAAGAATGCTCCATAGCCTAGATCGAATCTTTTATTACTCGTTTGTTTGTTTATTATTAATTGTTTGCACATTCAATAAATTGTTGGATTTTCGTTTCATGAATATCAAATCAAGTGCTTATGAATAAACCCTAAGTGGTTTTGAATTCGAATTCGGAACATCAATATTTAATCGAATTCGATTATGGTGGTTATATATCTGTTGATCTAATTAATTCAATCAACTTATATTAGGGTTTTTCTCTTGTTTTCTTAAACCTTTAATCAACATTCTATGGATGGTGTGTTTGTAGTGGAAACAAGAATTATCTAATTGTTTTCAAAGTGTCATATTTTAATACCGATATGATGATATCATCTTTTTCAACATATATTATTAAAATATTATTTAACCAAACATTATCTATACAATTACGATAACTTAATTTCACAAGATTTGTTAAATTATGTAGTTTTTAAAAGGACATTTTATAAACTATAAATACAATGGGAATGAAAACTGAAACTTGTGTGAAATATACAAGGGTAAATTGATGTAAAATGGGGGGGGGAAGTTGTGGAGAAATAAATCTCACACAAAAAAAGAGCACTGAAAAATCGTTTCGTTTTCAAAATGATGCGATTTCGAGTGCGAGATTTACAATCTTCAATCCGATTCTTACTACGTCGTCGTCGTCGTCATCAAACTCTCTTGCAGTTCCATCCATCATCATCTTCTTCCTCCATCAATCGCAATGTCAATCCAAGAATCCCGATTCCCTACACTTTCAATTGTTGTTCGTCTTCTGCCACGGCGGATTCCGGAGCGAGGATTTCTGCTGATAATGCTGATGGCGATGATGTTTCTAACGGGATCACAGATAGAGTATACGAAACCGTCATGGCGAATTCCGCCGCGCATGAAGAGATGGAATCAGCACTGGACCAACTCGGTCTGGATCTGACGACGGATTTGGTAGATCGAGTTCTTGTGAAACTCCGGTACGATGAGAAGCTTGCTTTTCGTTTCTTCACTTGGGGAGGTAACCAGGAAAACTACAGTCATGCATACCAACTGTTCAATAAAATGATCGACATTCTCTCAAGCACCAGTTACAAATCCAAACAGTTCGGCATAATCTGCCATGTCTTAGATCAGATCAAGCGTCGCAACACTACCGCCATTTACTCAATCTCCGTCGACGCATTGCTCACGATCCTCCGGGATTACACCGAAAAGCATCTCTCTCATCTCAGTAAATTCGTCAAGAAGAAGCGGATCCGCGTGGAGTCCGGATCTGAAATCAACGCCTTCAATCTCTTCCTCGATTCGCTCTGCAAGTGTGGGCTTGTCCGAGAAGCACAATCCATTTTCCACAAGTTGAACAAGACGGGTAAGATCAAGATGAACGATCAGACTTACAACATACTGTTCTTCGGTTGGTGTCGGTTACGTTCGCCCAAGAATGCGATGAAGGTGCTTGAAGAAATGATTGCGATAGGTCTCACGCCGGAGAATTTCACATACAACGCCGCAATCGAT
This sequence comes from Zostera marina, assembly GCA_001185155.1. Classification (NCBI taxonomy): domain Eukaryota; kingdom Viridiplantae; phylum Streptophyta; class Magnoliopsida; order Alismatales; family Zosteraceae; genus Zostera; species Zostera marina. The sequence continues at coordinate 693,878 of LFYR01001368.1, forward strand.
ACTTTCTGCAACACCGGTATGATCACCGAAGCACGTCAGCTCTTTGAATTCATGCGGAACCATGGCTCGTCTATCTCATCTCCAACCGCCAAAACGTATTCGTACCTCATCGTTGCGCTTGCAAAAGCCGATCGGATGGACGAATGCTTCAAATTACTCGCCGACATGAAAACAACTGGTTGTCTTCCTGACGTCTCGACTTTCAAGGATCTGATTGAAGGAATGTGTTCGCTCGACAAGATTGAATCGACTTACAGAATGCTTGAAGTGATGACGAAAGTAGGCTACCCACCGGATATACTAACGTATAATTGCTTCTTGAAGGTTCTCTGCAACTTGAAAAACTCCGACGAGGCACTCAATCTCTGCAACAAGATGATCGAATCGGGATGCCAACCTAGCGTACACACCTACAACATGGTCATCCAGATGTTCTTCTCCATGGATCAACCGGACCGGGCGATGGGTATCTGGTGCGAGATGGACTCACGAGGAGCGATAAAGGACGTAGACACGTATTGCATTATGGTTGATGGATTGTTCGAATGTAGCCGGCCAGAAGATGCTTGTCTGCTATTGGATGAGATTATGGAGCGAGGATTGAAGTTGCCGTATCGGAAATTTGAAGGGTTGCTCGGGAAGTTGTCAGAGATTGGGAATCTCCAAGCTATTCATCGGCTTTCCGAGCATATGGGAAAGTTTTATAATCAGGCCATGTCACGTCGGTATGCCGTCACACAGAAGAAGAAGAGTGTCAGTCTGAGGAGAAGGGTGTCGGAGCGAAATGTTTCACATAAATAAACTATTAAAATTTTAAATGTTTCAAATTTTTTTCCCCTCTCCGATCATCTTCTTCCCCCTTTGCAAATCGGGAAAATCAGATATCGGTTCTCACCGAACCATTAACAGGAAATAGATTAACATAAACCGGTTACATGACCTGCCCCGGTTTAGTAAGCGGGTCTGGGCCATGGGTGGACCAGCCCTTTACAATTTACATCAATGCCAGTCTTATCGAATGCATTATTGAATTTCAATTTACATTAATGCCCTTTTGTGCATCGTAATTTTTTTATAATATATTCATTAAATTCCAAAAATGCCCTACTTCATTTTAGGCGCCGCTTTCTCTGTTTTATATGCACTTCCCAAATCACCATCAAAGTTTGGGGTGGTTGTCGTCGCCTCGTCGGAGACCCAAACCAAACCAAACCAAAATCAAATCCTTCTTTCAAATTCTAATTCTTGATTTCTACCAATTCTTCAGATCATTAGCTTCATCGTCGATCTTTTCCTTCTTTCTCGATCGGGATTATTGATGCGGTACTTTCCTCAGCCGTCGTTTGGTTTCTTGAATTTCTGTTCTTTTTTCAGTTTGTGGTTACCAATCTGTTATTTTATTTGAATATCATCTTTTCCTTTCCAGCTTTTTATGTTTGACTTTTTGATTGGTTGCAAAGATTTTGTAACATTTGTAGCTAACAAGAAATTGCGTTCTTCTTCTTTTTTTGTAGATTGTAGTTTCTGTTTCCTTCATTGCGGTGGATCATTTCTTCATATATTAAATTTGATTCTAGCAAGTAAGCTTTGTATATTTTTGTGGATTAAAGTGGCATTTTTAATTTTGATGGAGATACTTGAACTTTGAAGACTGAATAAAGGTGTTCTGGTGAAGACTATCGTCTTATTCTGTTAATGATGGAGGATTTACAAACTCAGAAGAATGTTTATGAGTATTCTATTGATCTGCCAAGAGGAGGTGTAGCGTCCTCCTCTGGTTCTCATGAGGTTAATCATCTTGATAATATAGAAGAATCACACAGTGTTGATATGCCTCCGTCAACTATTGAATCAGTTACCATCTCTCAACCACAGTCATTATCATCGATGTCCAGAAATATTTCGAATTCTAGAAGAGGAGATAATTACATTCAAGAACACAGAAATTCACTCAACTCTGGTTTTTGGGTTTCCATAGAACTAGGTGTGGTATTGACCCAGATAATTGCAGCTATTATTGTGCTTTGCTTATCAAAACATGAAAAACCGACAACTCCTCTCTTTGAATGGATCGTATGTTATACTATAGGATGCATTGCAACAATTCCTCACCTTTATTGGCGCTATTATCGCCACAACTACCAGGATGTTCAGAGTCAGTCAACTAATGTGTCTTCAAATTCTTCATTTTCTCAAAACGATAGCATGGGAAATAATTACAACTCAGAAGCTATATCGTCAAACAGACAGAATTCAATTGCATTGGCAACCAATCGTCGGTAACTTTTCAAATACTATTTTATTATTTTCTGATGCATTCCACATTTCTAGTTCAATGTTCAAGTGGGCTATCATTCTAGCTTTTTTTAGATGATATTGGTTGTAGAAAAATAATATTTTCGATTTAAATTACTTATTCATGCTTATTAAAATGAGATAAAGTGGTTTAATTTAATTTTGTTTTTTAATCACGATTAAAGCTTCAATATAAATGAAAAGGGTAGATACCTATCTTATGGGGGTAGGATTTAACTAGTAAATTGGGTCTTTGCTGGAATGCTCTCATATCGGATCAATGGAACAATCCTTCCCAACTCAGTGATTACCAAAGTAAGGCAAATTGCATATAGATTCATCTGGGATGGGAAATATTCCTATCCATGGTCTAGCATGACCTAAGAAGTATGGGGGTCTTGGTGTTTGAAACTTTGAGGCCTCAACTAGATTCTCTCATATGAAAAGATTACACTACTTTTAGTTCAATGGGGAATCCATCTTTGCCTCTTGGATCAAAGATAGATATATAAAGAAGTTCCCTTCAGAAGTTTTGTATTGCCCTCTCACCTATTAGGCAAACTGACCCAAATGCTAGTGGGAAACCCACTAAATGGAGACTGAGATGGAGATACCTACCTTCCATCCTCACCCTTGTACAATGGAACATTCCCACACCACCCTATTGTGTACTTTGTAATATATCTGAAGAATTCATTAGCCACCTCTTCGTTAAATGCCCTTTCTCCAGAGCCTTACTCTACTAGTTTGTTCTGAGGTGACCAATCATATTTTATGGGAGAATAATAATTTGCAGGTCCCTTTGACTGATGATATCAGGCTTGGGGATGTCTTTGATAGTATCTCTTCTCTAATGAAGGACTCGAACAGATGGAGATTGCTTTGTACATTGCTAGGAGGTGTTACTTGGCATCTCTGGCAGGAAAGGAACAAGAGGTGGAGAACTGGTAAATCCAAATCACTTGATGTAGTGATTTCTGAAATATTAAAAGACTGCAAGCTATGTTTTGATGCGAATTGTGAAGGCCAACCTACTAGATGTGAGTGTACTTGAGACTAATGCTATGAGACAGCAAGGTTTTCTATGCGTCTATGCGTTCATGCGATGACATTTTAAGCATATAAGTATATGCGTGCATATACGCGCATATACGTAAATATGCGACATGTTATATTTACATGTATTTTTTATAATTACCCCTGATATTTCCATAATATATGAATAATATAATATAGCAAATAGTGTTCCAATGATCCAATAAAGTTTAAAAGTCTAAATAGTAAATAGAAATTGCATAACAAAGTCTAAAACTATATAATTAAGATTAACATTAGTCTAAGCCCAAGGGCTCTAAGGTCTAAGGAGCTTGCTCAACATCCTCTTCAACTTCAGCTCCTCTCCTATTCCTTGTTGATGGTCTCCTATTCCTCGGTGGTTTTAGAATGCCACTTGATTAACTGTTCACGTTCATCTTCTCCAACAACTTGATGGGATAAGTCATTGGCATCAACATCATCAAGTGGCTCTTCATCAAGTGGCTCTTCATCACCATGTGCGTCTTCATTGGCATCGACTTCATAGTCGTAGTACATGTCGTCATTCTCTTGGTATAAATCGTCATTGTAAGTCTGAGTCATCCCTAATTCTGATTCGACAAACATAAAAATGACAATGTTATTTTATTGGCAAAAAATACTAAAATAGTATATTCATGCCAAAATCATCCCTAAATCATTTAATCATTAGTTTAGTACTGATTCTGTGATTCATGCTCATGCTTAAAAATCAGAAATTTTTATTCATGCTCATGCTCATGCTATTTTATTTTTTAGCATGTTCAAGGAATAAAATCACAAATCAACTAAAATCAGTACTGATTCCAGGCTTTTTTAGCCAAAATCAGTATTAAAATCATCCCAAAATCATCCCAAAATCAGTATTAAAAATTAAAAGATGTTTTTTTTTATATTTTTAGAACCTTTTTCTGTCCAACAGATCGCTGGAGATTTGCAGCTCGCGTCTGGAGATGGTGGCTCGCGTCGGAGAAGGCTTGCTCGCGTCTGGAGATGGCTCGCGTCGGAGATGGCTGCTGGTGGTGGCCGACGGGAAGAGGGGGAAGAGTGCTGGCCGACGGGAAGAGGGAGATGGCCGCTGGTCGTGGGTTTTTTTTAATTTGGTTTTGGGTTTTTTTTAATTTAGGGTTTTGGGTTTTTTTTAAAATTTTTTTTCAATAAGGTAACGGGTAATAGGGTTTTACCCGGCCCGACCCGCCCCAGACCCGAAACGCATAGAACACCTATGCGAGGGTCTGGAAATGCGCATGGCCGTTTATGCGACGCATAAACGTCGCATAAACGACGCATAGAAAACCCTGTGAGACAGTGGCTGCCTAGACCCCTCTGACCCCTCTGAGCCTATTCATGAGTAGTGCTAGTTTGTAAGTGATTATCTACCTATTTGTGTTTATATTGTAAAACTGAGCAAGACCCATTTCAGTATCTAATGAAAATTTAACTTCATCAAAAAAAATGTAAAGGGCTCTTCCCAGAATATAATTTATTTGGGGACGGAATACGGTCATCATTCTCATAGTTTGAGTTGGGCGCGCTATATCCCATAGCATGAGTAGCCAGCGCTATCTACCCGCGCTATGAGTAGTTGGCCTATTTCTCCCCAGAATATTTTCAATTCTAAAATTAATGATTTCACTTGACACTACTCTTTAGTTAGGTATGGTATTGACTATTAATTTATAATATATTGAATATTGATTGCATAATACAGGGTATATTAAGTATGGTATTTAAAAAAAAATAAAAATACACTTGCGCTATAGCCCCATAGCGCGGGTAGCCGGCACTACGCGCTATGACGCAACTCAAACTATGATCATTCTTTATCTCTACACAATATTATTCGATTAACTAGTATAACGGGCTTACTAGTGGTCTGGAACCAGTCACCTGTTTTTAAACCTTGAAGTAAATATAATTGTCATGAAGTATCTCTCTATTGATCTCCGCAGGTAGGCAATATGAGTGTTACTTCATCACTTCATGTGTGCATCTCCTATTATCAATGTTCTCTTCAAATATGCCAGGATATGGCTCCACATAGAGCTCGATGCAGCCCCCAGAAGCTGGTTCCCATGGTGAAGCCTTTAGATGATCTCTATGTCACCTTTTCCAATGTTTGGGACTTAAAGCAAGAGAGTTGGCTTTTCCGATCTCTCTTAAATGGCCTCCTGAGTTAGTCCTTCAGTTACATTGTAAAACCACTCATTTGGTGTGCTCTATGACATCTTTCTCCGGGAAAAACCACTCAATGGATGATCGAGTAACTAAATTTTTTGTTTCTATGCAATCAGTTCCTGGTGTTCTGAATTGGCCAGGAGCAAAGAGACTGTGGGGTGGTTCTCCGGCCAGATGAGCCTCGTCGGAGAAATATGTGGTGGCTCGAAGAAATTCAGAAATTCTGTCCTCCTCACTGCGATATGAAGGTATGGAAGCCGCAAAGTAGGCAAGACTCCCTCCCTTGTGATAAAGTCTGGTCTGGACGAAGTCTGAAAACGATGTTTGAACGAAGTGATGAAGTCTGAACGAAGTCTGGGAGAGTAGGCCTCCTGAGGTAGTCCTTAAGGAGGTCATTAAAGACATCAGTCTCTCTTTTGATCCGGAGTGTTACAAGCAAGGTTTTTTAGGCGGCCATGCGGTCATGCGATGGCTATGACCGCATGGCCGCATAGAGAGCCTAGGCGACACCTAGGCGTCGCCTAAAATCGGGAATATATATATATATAATATACACTAAGTTTATAAAATATATATATTTTACAATATATAGCCTAAGTTACAATATCGGGAATAGAAGGTGGGAAATCGGGATTTCTGATCTGGAAATCGCGAACTAGAGTTTGTAGAAGAATAAGAAGGTCAAGAAGAACAACAAGAAGAACGCTGGAAGAAGAACAAGAAGGAGGCGAGCTAGGGTTTGTAGAAGTCCGTTTTTTTTTTGGGTAAATGGGTGCCATCTGCAGAATAAGGTGTTTTTCTTCTTCTTCTTTGGGTAAATGGGTTAGGCGAGCGACGCCTAGGAGTCGCATGAAAAACACTGGTTACAAGAAGAGCTCTTGTCACCCTTAACAGACATCTATGATGGAAGTATATGAGACCAACCTTCTGAGGCAGTGTATCTAGTTACTGTATAACTAGACTACATAACCAATGGGAGAGAGTCAATGGACTTCTTGCTCATTTCTTTTTACTTCTGCTTTTATTTCTATACTCTATGTAACTTGGGCATTGCCTTTTTTTCTTAATGAAATTTAATTGCTTTAAAAAAAAATCCATGCCGGAGCAGTTTTATAGGGAATAACATGCTTAATGCATGTCTAATGCGTCATATAGATTTTTGTTTTTAATTTTATATTATGAGCATAGTTTTAGGGCATTTGACAGTCAAATGGGAAGCAATTGAGACCTTAGAATTTGCTTCTCTATTTAGGAAAATAATATGCAATGCAATCTCTACAACCTCCTTCTCGGTGCTCTGACTTAGGGATCACCTACCCTCTGCCTCCCTTTTAAAAATTATAGAGGGATTAGACAAGGGGATCCTTAATCTCCAATCTTATTTGATCTTGTAGTGCAGAACCTTAGTAGAATGATTGAAAGAGAGGTCAGAAATAGGAGACTTGACTAACACCTAACAGTTGAATGGTGCCACCTCCCTCCATCACTCATCTGATGTATGCAGATGACATCCTAATCTTCTTCAAAGTCAACGCAAAATTCTTAAATTCCATCATGTTTATTTGTAGGAATTCACCCTATACACAGGATTGTAGATAAACACAACAAAAAGCTCAGTCAATTTCTCTAAGTTTTGTGAGAGGAAACCTGAGCTGCAAATCATACTTAACTTCCCCACTAAAAGCCTGCCCATTTCATACCTAGGTCTTACAATTAAAGGCAATAAATTATCTAGTCAGATGGAGGGGGAAATGTCTCTTATATCGGGGAAGGAACCAACTAGTCAATTGGATCATTGTGGGTAACTACACATACTGAGCTCAAGGAATCCTCCTACTAGGCTACCGTCATATGTTATTATTAAAATAAAGAAGTTAGTTTATGGTTTCATATGTGATGGGAAGAAAGGGATCCCATGATTACAAATGATACTTCCTAAGGATGTGGGTGGACTAGGTGTACCGAGTAAGAGACTTACCAATTATCTTTAGGACAGCATGTGTTAAAAAAAACACCAAATTTTGGTAGGTAAATAACTTAAGAGCAACCGACAAACTATTTTAAGCAAATGTGAAAGAAAGGTAAAAGAGAAGATTTTTAACGTTCACATGGTATTTTGGTAATGTATTACGATCAATTGTTAAAAAAGAGGCAGCCCATACTTAGCTATTTATAGGATGATTATTAGGGCACAACTCTCAAGATAGCCATTGATTGATGATTGGTCATGTGACATGTAATTGACTAATTGTCACATGAACTCATTAATGGCACTAATGTAATTAAACTAATTAAGCAATCTAAAACAGTCTACACTATTACAAAATGAGTATCCCTTATTTTCTACAACATGCCCTTCATCAGTAATTAATGAGAAAATTTACTTTTATCAAAATAAAAGGAAACTAAAATATTTCAATAGCTATAATTTAAACAACTGCCATATATAGGTTTAGCTTATAAAAAACTGCTAATATATGTTTAAAACCCAGATGGATTTTTTTTTGATAAGTTTACTTTGCATTAAATAAAAAACAGTTACATTAAAGTTTTATCAACTAATTACAGGGAATATATTAGTTAACCTTGTTTAACTACCTGTTATTAGCCGTGTAGTAGTAGGATCAGAGCATCCCACTGGTTCATTGCAAGCAGCTCTTTTGCCGTCCGGTAAACCTTCCTGAATTTTGATTCTCTTTTACCCAATTCAGTTGTGTTGATGTATTCCCGTACTATCGATTCCTTTGGCCTCCTGGTACCTTTCTTTAGTCTCTGGTTGTGCTCTCTCCAGATTCTCCAGGTGACGATGGCCAAGATCGTCCAATGGAGCCCCCAGGATCTGGACTCCTTTGTGATCCTTCCCTCTACTTGCTCTAGAATCTCCTTGAGTTCACTGGCATTCTCGTCTATTAATCCACCTGCTGCGTTAAGGGCTTCCGATAGGATCCATTTAGAGTAAGCACATTGGTAGAATAGATGCCCTCATGCCCGTGACTCCTGTCCCTGATCGCACAGAAGGCACTGACCGGCAGTATTTGCTCCCCTCCGATTAATCCTATCCAACGTTGGTAACTTCCCCAGTCTTGCCCTCCATAACAGCGCCGACACTTGGAAACCCGGATGCCCAAATCTCTCGCCATCGGATCTTTCGGCCTGTGGTTTCTAATAGATGGATTTCTATAGTATATTTACAAATGCTAATTGATGTAAAAGTTATAAATAGTATCTTACCATTTCAACTTGGAAAATAAAATACAGTAAGATAAATAAAGAAAATATCAGATTTTTAATTTGCCATCATGGTCAGGAAATAGGAATAAATGGACATCATAAAAAACTCACTGATATTTGCCATCTGACATATTTCCTTCTATTGTTTAACTGAATTTAAAGTATTCCTTTTACGTCATTGATCATCCATAAATTTAAATTAATTATTCATTTTTCTTCTTTCATATCCTCCAAAGAAACCCATAGCTAATGTGTGTTAAGAGAAGATGCATTGCTGAATTTCGGCTGAATTTTGATGTAATGCATATAAGTATTTCTTTTGCTTCATCAAAAAAATATATAAGTATTTTTTTTATATAAGGTCATTCAATAACATATAAGTAAATTACTATATAACTAGACTACATTGCTAATGGGAGAGAGTCAATGAACTTCTTGCTCATTTCTTTTTACTTATATTTCTATTTATATATGTAAACTGGGCATTGGCCTTTATTTTATTTTTTTTAATTAAATTTTTTTTTTTAATGAAATTTAATTGCTTCAAAAAAAATATATATATGTAAGTAAATTACTGATAGTAATTGATTTGTCCCTCATATTTTATGTATGAGTTAACTGAGTTTCCCCTAAGAAAAGCTTTTAATTTGTCTCTTTATTTTATTTGACAGGGTCATTGCATTTTTCAATTTCTTCAAGATGCTTTTGGATTTTTTCTTTGCTATTTGGTTTGTAATTGGGAATATATGGGTGTTTGGTCGACGGTCGTCTCCTTCCCTTGCTCCCAACTTGTACAGGTATAAAAAGTATATGGATTGCTGCTCCTAAATATACAGATGTAGATAATTTTTTTTATTGTTGTTAGGTTGTGTATAGTTTTCCTCACATTCAGTTGTATTGGATATGCAATGCCCTTCATTCTCTGTACTGCAATATGTTGCTGTCTACCATGTTTAGTGTCCATTTTGGGCTTAAGAGAGGACATTCTTCAGAATAAAGGAGCTTCCACTGAATCAATCAATTCTCTTCCTACATATAAATTTACAACGAAACAAAGCAAAAACAGAGAAGATGATCCTGAAATGAATTCTGATTGTTGTGGTGAGGGTGGTGGTGTTTTAGCTCCTGGCACTGACAAAGAACGAAAAATATCTTGTGAAGATGCGGTAGGCTATCTAGTTTTATTCACACTACAGATAATTCTAGTGTTATGATATTGCTATAATTTGGGAAGAAATATTTTCAGGTCTGTTCAATTTGTCTTGCGAAGTATGTTGACAACGACGATCTCCGTGAGTTGACATGCAAGCATGTCTTCCATGTGGAATGTGTTGATAAATGGCTTAAGATAAACTCAATCTGCCCTTTATGCAAGTCTGGGGTTTTTGATGCTGCAGGTTTCAGATCAGGCTAGGCTTCTTTGTTGCCATGGCTACCTAGTGCTTAGTGCCTGTCCAATTACTTCCTCCGCCTCTTAATCCAAGAATGTGTTGTTATTTTTTTGTAGAGGAGAGTTTTTTTTATATTATATATATATAATACATATATACACAACTCATGTCAGGTGGGAATATTTTCTCATGAGAAGGTAAACTCGAATGGAAATTTATGCAAAATAGTTTAGATCGTGTTACATTAAGTTTCCTTGAGAAAAAGGGTTCTCACCTGATTGCCTCTTATATATATAAAACTTGAGTGAATCAAAATATAAAATATGTTTGTGAAATTTATTCTTTAAACATTAAATCAATAATGACTAGTTTTTTAAGTGAATGTCTAGTTTAATTTTTATGTACATTGAATTTTTTTGATTCCTCAGAGTTGATTGTGCTATCCTACTTCAAATCCTTGGATTTTTCTCCCCATCTGTGATAGAATAGTCGCAGAGTATTAAGCAAAGTTACCCACCTACTTAACTAACCTTATTTCTATGTGTTAATTCTCAAAAAAAATTCCGAACTTTGCTTCGGTGTGCTGAATCTCTATGTCTACTCCGAATTTAACGTTTGATGTCTTTTACACCTTGAAAAAACACAAATGTTAAAAAAAACACTTCATGAGACGTTTATGGTTTGGCTTAACGTTTTTGAAAAAACACTATCCATGGACTGTACTATTCGTGGTCTTAGGGTTTTACATAAAATGATCCCATCCGAGCATTTTCATTCTAAGTTTCACCATGGAATTGTGGTAGTTGCAACTCTTCTTATGCATCACGTTATTTGTATGTTCAATGAGAAATGATGATTTTATTTATGTGTTTTTGGTTGTCTGTTTTTATTGCTTCTGTATTTGTATTTAAGAAGTGTACCCTATTCCCTATCTCTGTCTTTGGTGGTTGATTGTGTTTGAACTTAATTAATAACCGTTTGAAGTGCTTGACTGTATCAAGTCGGTCTCTATTAACTATATTCACCAACAATTTCGAATTTTCAGAAATTGTTCTCACTCTTCTTGCTCTCATTCCTCTTCCTTTTTGTTTTCTTTTCCCTATTTTTTCCAAAATGACATCTTCCTCCAGCGTCCCTGGTTCAACAGTTCAAACGTTCTTTCTCAAGTTTGCTAGTCCCTATTATTGTGTATTTCATGTTTTCGGAGGGTTTTGAACATAAGGTGTTTTTAGCTTGTTGTAAAGGTTTCTATTTTGTTTTTTTCATGTCATTGTTACACAGACTATAGATATGGTGTTTGAATTTATTTCGATAAGAAACAACATGGCGGTTAACAATTTGCAACGGAAAAGTAATGACCATTTATACTTCAGGTAATTGGTATTTTCCATTATTGTCTAAAATTCATGTCAAATTGTTGAAAAGATTAAAGGAACACGATTAAAAACATACTCTGCATACTTTTAAAATAAGATGTATAGATGAAGATCGAATGCACAATGCAGAGATAAAAAAATAATATACTTGATTAACCACAACTATCAAAATTATTCATGATGATGATGCCTGAAAAATGTTTATTTTCTACCTTAAGCTGTAAACAAAAAATGGAAAGATAATATAAACATGAAGGGGTATATAATCTTGTGACCTATTAAAATTATCTGAGCAAAGGTACAAATCTACTCAATCTTAGGATTGCCAGCTCCCTGGAAAGCTAGGTTTATTTCTTCTTCTGTCATTTCAATGGTTGCATCACTATCAAATCCTGACTCATTTTTCAAGTCAACTGATCTTTTTAGTTTCTTCCGTGTTGGGAATTCATCTGAAATTTTCAACTCCGTAGCATAAATTGTTATACACGTAAGAGCTAGTTCCAATAATTCTTTCTTTGTCAATAATTGCTTATTTCCATCGTCAAGTTCAGATAATTCTTTTACCACGTGAGGTATAAACATCCATTCATCGACAATATTCTTGATATCCTACAAGAAGAGAGAGAAATGGACATTGGAGATTTTTACAAAATAAAACCCTATAATTTTACTTGAAATTTGTTACAATATTGACAAATTGGCAATTCTAAAAAATCCCTAGTGCTATGGGAAATTGGGAATGCAGACACAGGCAACAAAAATGGCCAAATCTGCTAAATGTCGACATCATGAGTTCTGACTTGATGGAATCCTCACTAAAATGGCCTGATACCGTCATATAGAGGTACTAGCTATCACCAGAGGTTTCTGGAATGGGGATGGCCAACTTCCAGCACCCTTCAGATAGAGATCCAGCCACCCTCCTGTGAGGACTCAAACCGGTCAGAACTCCATGGGATTCCAACAAGTTTTCCCATAGTAATAACTAAAAATTGCTCAACTGGTTGGAAAACCTTGTCCTAGTAAGAACTTATTATCATTCAAATTAGCCTTATCATTGTCAAACAATAAAGCTTTTGGCACTTAACCTTTAAAGAGAGAATAAAAAATATAACCTATAAAGATTACAGATTTAGCTGCTCCAGCTATGTTGCATAAATCCTTATGAAACAAGAACAGAGTAAGAAACCATTTTAGTTTAAAAATTATAATAAGCATATACTTTAGGTTAATGTTGTATTGTCGTTAATCTAGAGGTGATATAGAAAAACATGAGCAGGGGCCAAACCTGATTTTGCCTTAAAGCTTCGATGGAATCTTGCAAACAAGTAAGAATACCTTCTGCAGCTATTTTCTTCATTTCTTCTGGTTTAGGCTGTTTATATAAAGGATATTAAAACAACATACATCCAAATAATGTTAGTCTTCGGAAAAATAAATAACCGCTGCAACATTAATACGACATTTCATCAAATGTCAACCTCAGTTTTGACTTACTTTCTCTTCTTGACTTTCTAGCCATGATACAGTCTTCTTCAGATCGTTACTAGCCCATTCTTTTATTCTTGATGGAGAGAAAGTATGACCTGGACTAACTAAATTCTACAAGAGTAAAATTGGCAAATTAAAAAAAAAACTCAAATACAAAACACATAAAAGATAAAATCTAAGATAGCACATTTAACACCTAAAGCATGGGATACAATTATCACAACTTCCAGACGGATCCGACCAGGATCGAAGGGGGGGGGTATTTAAATTAAATAACCTCCACTCACGATTCAGATTTGTCCCAAACAGCCCCAAATCCCCCTTCTCCGGCGAGCTCTTCTTCGGCAATCTTCAGCCATTTCACCATGTACTATTATTCCATTTCTTTATGAATTATAATATATTTCTATGTAATTTTGTAGGTTATTATTATATTTACGAAATTGCCACAGGCGCCTAGACGTGCATATGTTTAAGTGCACCTAGTGCCGCCGCATCACGCATTGAGTGCACACTAATGTCACACTAAGAACCTTGGTAATGTCACACCGGAAATATTCGTCACATCCATGCACACACATAGTTCAAAAAAGCGACAAAGTAAGATTGACTCACTGGTCTCAGAAACTATTAAGGTTTCTGAGGTCCAAAGTTCGAATTTTACTTTGTACATTTCCACTTAGATTTGCCTGATAATATATTATGTGGCTCTGGTATATCTGGAGATTGACAGCTCTGTATCTGTAGGAAGGTACCTTCCGTTATCAAAAAAAAAGTTCAAAAAAGCGAAAAGCGTTTCCACTTTTCAGGAAGAGCTTTTTCGCTTTGGGAGCTTAAGGCATGCTTTAAAGCGTTTAAAGTGCCAAGAGTATTTTAGTAATATCCTGTAAAATGACATATAATCCTATATAAATGCATATAAAACCTATAGAAAATTAAAAATACCTTATAAAAGTATAAAATCACATGTAATAGAACATTAATGATTTAATTCATACAAGTAAAATTAATCCAACTACAATTAAATCAAACTAAAATATGAAAGTGGGATGAGAGTTTTTTAATTTGTTAGAATAGAGGGGTAGAATAGGGAAAAGAGTATATTAGGTGAAAATATTATTAAATAATTGGTGTAATTGGGTAATCGGGTGGATCTTTACCCGAACCCGTTCGATCACCCGCTCTAGGAAAAGCGCTGGAAAAAGTGCTCCTCCAAGAGAGCTTTAGCGTGCTTTTAAAACCATAGATTTAAAAAGCGGAAAGCGCTCCCAATTTCCAGGGAGCGCTTTAGCGCGCTTTAAAGCGAAAAAAACGATAGTGGCATTTTCGTAATTTTTTTGTAATTTTTACGAAAATTGCACATAATACCCCTGTATAATTTTTTTTCAAATCCTATAAATATAGAATAAAACATAACATAAATATTCAAGTAATTTCAAAAAACATAGTAACATACACATCTAAACAAATTACATCCAAGTCATTTCACAACATTTAACCTAACCACAACGAGCACCTATATCACAATTATCTGGATGATCCCTAATATTTTCTTCTATTTCATCCATGACCATCTGATATTGGGATTCAGTTCCCATTTCTCTAAATGAGGTCCTTGTTCTCTGATATGTAAATCCACGGGTTTGCCCACTCCTTGTAGACGGTCCCGGTTGTTCAGCAACACCTGAAACTTCCTCCACTTGCGCCCATGTTAGTCCATCTGCCTCAGTGTAGACGAACTCGTCTGCTGCCCCTTCTATGCCTGTCATCCACTCGCTATTGAAGTTCATTGAATCTACTCTTATTGGATCATACTTTGGAGATGCTTTCAATTCCAAGAGTCTGTGTCGTTGAGTACGTTCATCTAATTTTCGGTTATACGTTATGTACACCAAACGATCCAATCTTTTTGAATTCAATCGATTCCTTTTCTTCGAATGGATCTGCAAATGGTAAGTTAAAAACGGGCATTCATTATTTTATTATGATAATGACTTATTTACAATTGACAAGTGAGGTAATACATGTTCAACTAAGCTCCAATTTCTCTCACAACTTGAAGCAGAGACACACAAAGCTAAGATTCGCATTGCGTATCTTCTTAATTCAGTGGTGGAAGTCCCATAAGTATCCCACCACATAACTGCAAAGAAAATGAGTCACCTGTCAAACATGATTAATTGTCAAACAAAGATAAAAGTTTTCAATGTTTACTTGGTTCGGAGGAGTCAACTGCCAATTTAGCAATTGCCAAGCCAAATCTTCCCCTTTTATTCTTGTACAAATAACTATCCATAACGACCCTTGTTCTGACTTGATCGTCATCGATCATCTTCTCCATGCAATCTTGAAAAGCCTCCTCATATGACGCTATTTCTTGAATAGAGCAAGAACTACAATCGATAGAGAATGAATTTATTGATAGTAAAACCTAACTCATAAGTATCCAAACTGAATTAAATACCTTTTTATCTTATAATACACTCCTGGATTGAGGAATGTTGCTGTTTTGAATAATGGAGACTGAAAGTGCTTGGACCAGCGACTTTCTAAAATTTTAAGAATGGGCATATAATCACGTTCAATGTTTTGGAAATTTGTCATTATCGCATCCTTAGCCTTCAGAAATGCAGCTGCTAGAGATGGCAAATTTGGTTTTGAGTCACTGTCTACCAATCTCAATACGACAAGTATGGGTTCAGATGCTTTTAAACAATCTTCTACAGTCATCCAGAAACGAGTGTTGACGACTAAATCTGCAACCTTGAGACCATCTCCCTTCCTCACCCATGGACGCCAATTAAATGTTCTCAAGACCTCAGATTGTTCTTACAAGCTCTTCAATGTAAGGTATGAAGTGGCAAATCTAGTGACCCCCGACCTAACCAGTTCTTTTCCTTTGGTCGTCTCTAACAATTTGCTATGAAGGGTTGCATGGTTATACACGTGATTTGTGATTTTCACAGCATTTCTGATTGCATTCTTGTATTGAGGTATCTTTCCAATGTCCTCAAGAATAAGATCCATGACGTGAGCGGCACATGGTGTCCAGAAAAGATGTTTGTATTTCTCCGTTAGAAGTTTTCCAGCACGAACGTAGTTGGGGGCGTTATCCGTGCAAATCTGAAAATTTCATATTATTTGAAATTAACAAAAATAAATGATGCAGATGAACTCAATAATTAAGTACCTGCACGACATGCTGAGGCCCTATTATTTTCATTGCATTCTCAAGGCCGTCTGCAATAAACTCAGTCGTTTTTTCTTGGTTAGATGCATCGATGGAATGTAGATAGAAGGTTCCCGCAACAGAATTCACCAAAAAATTAATTATATTCCTCCTTCTACGATCAGTCCATCCATCAGACATGAGTGTACAACCACTCTCGATCCAAGCTTTCTCATGTCTCTTTCTAATGACATCAATCGCCTTCATTTGGTCGTTCAATAAGGGAGTTCCAAGACCATATGGCGTTGGTGGTTTGCAATTTCTACCATACCTTCCAACTGCTTCCAACATACACTACAATTCAATAACACAATTGAAATTGTTTAATAAAAGATAGTGTAGTATTGAATGGAATGGAGAAAGATAATTATTTTACCTCAAAAGATTCACTTTGCGCCACATGGAATGCAATTGAGTTGTCGTAAAAGAATTTGGCGATGTACTTGTGTACGTCTTTCTTTTCTTGTTTCTTCAAGTGATCCTCCATTGTAGTTTGTTTTATTTTTTGAGTTCGTCGTTCACGAACGATTCTTTCAATAGTTTGTCCCTTCTCTAAGCCCAATGATCTGTATACCATGACGGAACCCGCGGTGGATGTGGATCCCACTCCACTTGATAGCTTTCTTTTTTTTGTCTTTTTTGGTGATAGTTCGACGTATTCTTCATCGGACGATATTAGGCCTATCTAAAAAATAAAAATAAAATAATTTTAAAAAAAATAGGTTGGCCGGATTCCGGCCTGTTTTGGCTGAAATCCGACAAAACTATTTAGAAAGTTACGAAAATCCGACAACCTGTTCCTAAAGGGCATAACATTGTAAAAAAAAATCAAGGATGGTCAGAATCCGACAAAACAGGCCGGATTCCGGCCATCTTTTTTCCCCTTTTCAGACAGTCTGAAGGTAGGGAAAATGATGTAAAAAATGAGGAAAACCATACCACAACTAGGCGTGCAGATTGGAGGAGAAAAACGGCAGAAAAAATGAAGCTCCGTCGAGGTCAGCGGCGGCTCCGCCGGCTCCGGCGAGGTGAGCTCTAGGGTTTTTTGAAACAGATGAGAAAGAGTGATAAAAGAAATTAGGGTTTTGTAATAAGGGTATTGGGTTTATATAGTGTGATAGAAAATGAGGGGTAGGAAGGGAAATAAAAGATTTTAAAGTTCTTTTATATGGGTAGTGGATTAACCCAACCCACTGACCCACTAAAATAAAGCGATTTGAAAAGCGCTCATGAATAAGTGCTTTTCAGTTTTAAACGCTTAAAGCGCCGCTTTTAAAACCATGTTTAAAACTATGTAAACACACATTACACGTTAGATCTGAAAAGCTTACAGATCATGTCTAATTGTCTCTCTGTTAACAGAAGAAAGTTGTCCAAGTATAGCACAATATGAGTTTACATGCTCTGTTTTTCATCAACAGTCCAAAAAACCTACTTAACAAACAGATCTGGTTTGAATCAGATGGCTTCTCGTATATTCATCTGAGCATTTCAATCAAACCAGCAGCAGTGGTCTTCTTTTGATATGCAATAGTAATTGACTTGCTCAGAATCAGCCTCATGAGTCACAAGAGTCACAACACCAATTGCAATTCTGTCCAGGTCTATCTGTCATCATCACTCATCTTAGCTGATTTTTTTTGCCTTTCAATGGCTTTCTCATTTTCCATTGGTAGAGAGTCATCTGCTTAAGCAAAAAAGGAAAAATCTTTACCTTCAATTAGGGTGTCAAATAAAGCCCGACTCGGCGGGCTCGGCTCGGACTCGCGAGCCCAACGAGCCGAGCCCGAGCCCAAGCCTCAAGCTCGTTAAGCTTGAGTGGGCTCGTTGGTAGGTATAAAAAACTAAAAAAATATTAATTTTAGAGAGAATAGAGGTGTAGCATAGTTGGTAAAAGGTTTGTTTAGTATTTGAGAGGTCATGGGTTCGATCCCCCATGTCTTCAAATAATTATTTCTTTTAATTCAAGTCCAGGAAGTAAAAAAAACTAAAAAAATATTAAATTTAGAGAGAATGGAGGTGTAGCACAGGTGGTAAAACGTTTATTAAGCATATGAGAGGTCATGGGTTCCATGTCTCCAAAAAAGAATTTCTTTTAATTCGAGCCCGGGCTCGCGAGCCCAAACCTGGAAAATCTCTGACGAGCCGAGCCCGAGCCCAGATGATATCTTAACGAGCCCGAGCCCGGCTCTATAAGCAAAAGCTCGGCTCGTTTGACACCCTACCTTCAATCTTCTCTATTTTCAGTTTTTCACCTTGTCTTGTCTCCTCCCATGATGAATCATCGATATCTCTACAGTACGATCATTTTTTACTTGAACGATGCTTCACGATGAACAGTGTTGACGGTGAACAGTAACTTGCACTTTGCTTCCAGCAACCTCTAGGATCTCAAACGAGATTCTAATACCAAATGTTGTTCGAAGTTTTGAACAGAACAACCTCCTTAGATCTTTGTAGAAATTATTCATTCTCCTTCACAATGATGGTAACTCTCTGATGCAGAGCATCTTAATTCTTCGGTAATAAAGACTGTTTCAAGTAATTCTGCCCATGACAAGTCTGCCCCTAATTCTGGATTTTTTAAAAGTGGGCCTCAATTAAGTGAGCACACCCCTGGACAGGCTTAAGCATGGCTCGAGATGGCTTAAGCCATTGTGTTTCACCTCTGAAGCAATTAGACTCACATTATGGAGGTTGTCCACTACCCACAATATGAGTACAAAAGCCCAAGTGGACCTTTGGAGGAAAGTTGGTTTTTTATTTATTTCGTGAAGGTATTCTCTCTTTACTTTTCTCTACTTTTCCTACCGATTGTCTACTTTCCTCTTCCAGTTCTTCTCTATTTGTGATCTAGGTCTGAATCACCTTGGTGGAATCCATTGTGATTCTCTCATTAATCAAACTTCGAAAAAGAGGATTAGTCACCCTTCTCTATCATCTCCAGATTGGGCAGACTTGCTCTATTACTATCTAGATCTCTCTCAGTTTTCTCTCACAGAATAGAGAATAGAAATTTAGAAGAGGTTTTATGAAAAAATTTAAACAAAAAAGAGAGTAAATAACACAAAACAGCAAGTATTGTTAACAGGGTTTAGTTTAGCGTACTCCCCACTCCCCAGGGGTGATCGAGCTCCTCCTTTTTTTTGAGGAATTAAATATTTCATTACTGAAAAACTGATGGTGGGCATTGCCCGATTACAATATAGGGAAATGTAAAACATGCATAAATGAAAACATAGAATGAGAACATAAAAACATGTAGTTGCATTGTCATTCTCTTATATAGTTATGCCATTGGCAATGTAGCCATAGACTGATGCCTCAAGAGGTTGGACTCCCATAACGATATGGCTTGCAATTCAATCTGATGAAGATTGATTTCCTTGTAGGGTGTAACACCATAAGCAGTACTCACATCCCTCAGTATTTCTTTACTGACTAATTTTGGAGGTCTAACAAGTTAATGCGCCTAGTGCTAACCAGTGTGTGCCCCAACAGCTTGCTCTATGTGTAAATTTCTCTATAGTTTCCATTATATCACCAATCCTAATATAAATCATAGGGGATGGAGGGGATTGCCTCCTCTTTATCCATACCGCGTTATTTAGGTTGTTTGTGACCTTTAGGAGGAGGTGTCTAGAGTATGGGCAGTTGAAAATTAGGTGTTCAATTGTTTCCTCCTCTGTCTCACGGAGAAGACATGTAGTTTGTAGGTTAATTCCTCATCCCTGCAGTCTGGTCAGTGTATTCAGACTTTTAGATTTTATTCTCCAGAGGAACATGGAGAATTTGGGGGGCATGTTTGACCAGATTCCGAGATTCAGGGTGTGTGCTGCTATACCTTTAGGTCTAATGACCTCCGAGTATGGGAGTGTATTTAGCCAGATAGTTCTATTATTACTGAGACATTCAATACAAGAATTGATTGTTTTCTTAGTGTCATGTATTGTTTTCCACATATATGAATCTATTGTGGGTCTTATAATGATGTCATTTACGTGGAATCCTTTAACATATCTAATTTTCATCCATTTAGCAAAAATTGAGTTGTTGGGATTCCAACATTTCTCTGCCCTTTTAACTATTGTTGTATTGTTGGTTGCAAAGAAGTCTCTCACCCCTATATCCCCTTCCTTTTTAGGGAATGCCATTTTCTTCCAACTATTGTTCCTCCTACCATCCTAGATGAAGTTTTAGGCAAGACTTTGGGTCTTTTTTAAGATTGATATGAGAATAGTGTCATTGGCCCAATATTGGAATTTCCCAAGGAGGATCCAATTCACTAACTATGTCCTACCCGCATATGAGAGGCACTTGCCTTTCCACTTTGCAAGCATTTGGTCAATAGGTTCTATTAATTTCTAGCACACTGACTGGATTTTCTTCCTCCCAGTTATAGGTAATCCTAGATAGGTTCTATTAGTAGGGAAGTTGAGGATTTCATGTAGTGCTTGGTCCTCTGAACAAATTTTTAAGTAGCTGAGCTTTTTTCTTGGTCTACCTCTAAACCAGAAAAATTTGAGAAGGTCCCTAATATTTTTTTGATACTACCTAGCAAGGTTTTTGATTAAACCCGACCCATATACCCAATAAAGAATTAAAAAATTAAAAGTTTTATAATGAAAAGTATTATACTTTAATAACTTAAGGACCTTAAAAAAAACCCAAATAAATATAAATATCACATATCTATTAAAGTTCAAAACCCTAACTCTAAAAATCAGACCATTGCCTCCCTCCCCCATCTCCAAAAACGCAAAACCAGATCTTCCTCCTCTCTTCTCATGTCACCGGAGTTCCTGTCACCTTGTCGGACAAAGGTTCCGGGTGCGCCTTTGCGCGATGCGCCACCACCTGGAGCACTTGAGCATATGCGCGCAGATGTGCCAGTGACATTTTCGTAAATATATATAAAACTAAAGGAAATTCATATATTTTTTTATATATCTAAACTATATCAATTAAATTTTTTAGTTAAAAATATATTGGATAAAAAAATTATTATAATACATATATTTATTAATTATTATAACACCCTATAATTCATTGTAACACCAAGGTTTAAAAACCAGTTAACCAGTGTTTGGTTAACCGGTAGGGATATTTTCGTAATAATATAGCTCTTTAAATGGCTAGGGTTTCTTTAAACTTATAAAAGAGAGGCTTTTATAAAAAGAAAATAATAAATAACCCAAGAGGCTTTTAAAAAATTATAACGTAATGGGCTGGGCCTTCTTTAATACATCTATAACATCAAAAATACTTTATAATAATAATTTATTTAACTACACTTTTTTAGTCCCACATCGATAGAATTCAAAAAACACAAAGAAGGTTGGTCTATAAATAAAGATTCATTTTGTCTAAAACAAATATGAAATCTTAAGAGTGGGAGGAGCTTATATTAAAAATAATATAGCTCTTTTCATGGACCAATGTATAAATTTTTGGCATAAAAATTTATAAGGTCTTAAAATAAAATAAAAATTGGCCTTTTTTTAAATAAAAACAAAATCCTATTTTAAGTTATTTAAATAACTTAAAACAGGCCTGGATCCGGGTCGCATCTCCTGTAGGGTCGCACCTGCGCATATGCGCACGCACCCGGAACCTTACGCTGGAATATCACCTCGACGGAAAACGTCGCATATTGGGTCGCATATACGACCAAGCGCTCACATATGCAATATGCGTACCCAGGAAGCGCCTGGTCGCCTGAAAAAGCTAGAGATTTTGGATTTGCCTTTGTGAATATGAGCACATCATCCACATATATGAGATGGGAGTCTGTTGTGATGAACATTTCAATAGGGGTTTTCCGTTAAAAAAAATCTTTACACATGTAATCACTACTTGTTTCAGCTCAGGCCATAGTGCCTTGAAAAAACCCACAGTAAATCCATCAGGAGCGGGTGATTTGCCTGATTGGAAGGAAAATAGGATGACCTTAATTTCCAGTTCAAAAGGTTGTTGGGCTAGCCAAGAATTCATATCTTAGGAAACTAATCTTGGAAATGTAACTGGGGATTGCACTTGTGGATAGGGTGAAATTTTAAATATTTCTTTGAAGTGATTCATGCATCTCTTCTCCAATTGTGCCCTATTTATGTTTACTCTCCCTTCCCTATTTAAGATCTTGAGAGTTGAGTTTTTGGATTTTCTAATTTTTGCGACTATGCTGAAGAACTTAGTATTAGAATCCCCCAGTCTTAGGCTCTTAGCCAATTTGCTTTACATCTTTGCTTGTGATTAGCTTCCTCTGTTTTTAGCTTCTCTAACAGTTGATCCTGCTTGATTTTTACTTGCTCTTGGATTACAGAGGATAAGGGGTTGGTGTTCATTTGTTTAGACAACTTGTTCAACTCCTCTTTTAATACAGCCAGTTGTTTAGCATCACTACCATTTTCATAGGCCCATTTTTTGGTAAAGTGATTTCACCTCTTTAAGTTTTTGTTGTAAACAGAAGAGGCCATTTCCACAGACTGGCTTCCTTAAGCCCTCTCTAGCTAGTGCTAAATTTTTTTGGTCTTTCAGTCATGAATCAAATAATCTGAAAGGTTTCACAGTCCGTTGTGATTGAGTGAGGGATATTTGCATTGCTGTGTGATCACTATAGGAACCAAACCAGAATTCCACACTTACATCAGGGAAGATATGAAGATATCTATCCATTGTTGGTTCGAGAAAGCTCTATCCAACCTGGATTGAACAAAGTCTTTGCCAGTCTGCATGTTAATCCATGTGAATTCCCCTCCAATTGAGGGGATTTTCATTAGTAGTGCTTGATTGGTAGCATCTATGAATTTTGAAGGCCCCCCCCATATATGTAGATGCCTTTACGCCTTCTCTCCTTCGGGGATCTGATTTTATTGAAATCTCCAATTACCAGCCAAGGTAGGTTACTGGTATATGATGCTATAAGTGCATTTGTATAAGAATGTGACTGTGATAGTTCATAGTTCCTTCTCATTCCCTAATCATTTGTATCTGGATATTTTACCTTCATAAAAAAACCTAAGAGACAAATTACTACAACACTGTTTGAATGTGTTTCCTCTAAATATTGGAGAAAATGTAATAATTTATTAATTCAAAAGAAAAAAAGCCCATGCATCCTCTAACCTTAGATGTTTCACATTTAGCTATCTTCATGCTCTGTGTTCTGTCAATGTGATGTTGGGATTTCTGAGGTTGAACATCTTTAAGATCTGAAAAGGATTCACGTTGTGTTGAAATTTATTGATTAGGAACTCACAGATGGCAGTCAAATACTGTATTATGAATGCATTCAGGCATCAATGGAGTTGCCAAATCCCGAAGGAACACAATAATACAATATAATGATATATGTTGGATTTATGACTTTAGTATACACTATACATAGCATTCAAAAGTTCTAAGTTCTAACATTCATTATTTAGCGAGTGTAATCCAAAACACTTGTTTTGTGATATTCTGGAGTAAGTCTGTAAATCTAGACTGAAAGCATGGCTTCATGAAGATTAGCTATGGAAATAAAAAAACTGTTTTACTAACCTTGCTTGCCTTTTTGTTGGTTATTTTTTCGCCATGGATTCCCAGCATGCATAAGGTATTGATCAATCTCAACGAGCTTTTTTTGGTTATAACACTCAGATATCCACCCCTACAGACAATAAAACCATCAGTTCATTGTGAGATTATTAGTGTATCTTTGTAAAAAAAAAGTCAAATACTAAAAATTTCAATTTCACACATGAAATCCTGATTGTCCTTTCATTATTTCTCATCTTGTTTGTTCTATTTTGGAATGGTTTCAAATAAGATAACTGATATTTTACAAGAAACTTATTTTGAGTTTAAAAAAAAAATCTACTGACTTTTGAAACTATGGTGCCATTATTTGCCTCCACTTGTCTAAACTTAGGAGTGTTTGGAAATGCACAAATAAGAAGAGTGCAATCTGAAGTCCAGTCGGGTTTATATATAGCTCCCATTTCCAAAGCTTTTGAACGTAAGGTACTACGCTCTGGATTCACAAAACCCGACAACACAAAGACCACTCCTTCCTACAATAAAAAAAAAAATACCAAAACAATAAAAATATACAAATAAAAAAGATAAGTGAAATTATGACTGTACCAGATATTTTGAGAATTGAATATTTTTATCTCGAGTAGAATTGCTGATATTTTTCCCACTACTACAATATGACCCCTTAATGTTGGACATGTTACTGTAAAAACGTCAAGAAAAAGAACTTGATGAAATCAGAGACGAGCGTCAAATGTCAATACTATCCACTGACTACAATAGTTCAATCCTGAAAGGATGATCGATTGTGGTGGTCGATCACTCGATCCTGAATCTATGGAACAGAATGACGGATCAGAAGCTATGGAGAATCTACAATCACTGGAATTCAATTTTGGAGTGAACATATCATACCTTTTTTGACGACCGTTGTCGCCTTTTCCGTTCGATAGTGTGTCGGAAGAGACGAAGAAGAGTGGAGAAAATCAAGAAACGGAAATTTAGGGGAGGACCGATGGGGTTTATTTTTTTCATTGCACTTATAACCCTTTAAATATTATTATTATAAATATAACCCTAATGCTGTCATTGTTTAACTTAAAGAAATCCGCGGTTCGGCAGAAGAATCCAGTTGGTGGTGTTGGATACTTGGATATGGAAAATCTGAGGTTCAAATCCATTGACACAGAGTGACAGTTAACAGTGCGTAATAAGGAGAGGATGATAGAGTGAGTGAGTGAAGAGAAAGAGGAGGAAGATATCTGAAAAGATGGCTGCTTTACAAACATCACTGATCACACCATCCTTCAGCTCAAGAACATATTCCAACGAAGGTGATATTTTGTTCCTCCAATTTTAGCTGATTTCCTTCATGATTATTAATGGTTCATTTACAGTAACTACTGCAAAGACTTCTTTGGTCTCTACTGGTTCCAAGAGAATTACTGTACAAACTCATGATAAGGTCCTCAGATTCTCCCCTCTGGCTCACCATAACAGACATGATCAAAGGGCTTTCGCTAGAGCTGCTGCTTCTGTTGAAGGTATTTTTTAATAATAATAATAATAAATTATGAGATTATAGATGGACTATTTTCTCCCTTTAGGGTTTGAATTGATGCCCATTTTGGGTTTTCAGATTTGGATTGATACCCATTTCTGATTGCAGCTAATAATAATTTGGAATTGTCAGTGGAAATGGCAAAAAGTGAGGTTTTGAAAGCATTGTCACAGATTATTGATCCAGATTTTGGGACTGACATTGTCTCCTGTGGATTTATCAAGGAACTTAACATCAATGATGCCATAGAGGAGGTTATTCCTTGTTAGATTTGGATTGAATTTTCTTTGTTTTGCGAATTTAAACGAACCTGTGATTTCATCAGGTTTCATTCCGGGTGGAGCTCACCACACCTGCATGTCCAGTCAAGGAAATGGTAAATTAATTCTGGCATCCAAATTAACTTTGGAATCCATTTATTAACTAGAAATGACTAGAGTTTTTTTTATCCAGTTTGAACAGAAGGCAAATGAGGTGGTAGAAGCTCTTCCTTGGGTTAAAAATGTCAATGTAACAATGTCAGCTCAACCTGCTAAACCTGCTTTTGCTGGTGAACTTCCCAAAGGACTGCAACAAATCTCCAACATCATTGCCGTCTCAAGTTGCAAGGTTGTACTTTTTACAGTTCTGTTAAATTCCTCTATTGTATCCAACATAAAAACAAAACTACTTAGGTGAATTATTTTAACAATTTAGAGATTAATTAAGATTGGTGTAAGCAAGCAAGCATTTACTAAACCCTAAACCCTAAGCATCCATCAGACAAGGAAGAGGTTGTTAAATTTCTTTTTTCACATTTAGGTTAAGTTTTTCTTATATCTATTTAATGTTTATAAAGTTTATGTCGAAAATTATGAAGGGTGGTGTTGGAAAATCAACTGTTGCAGTAAACCTTGCTTACACATTAGCCGGCATGGGAGCTAGAGTTGGCATATTTGATGCAGACGTTTACGGACCAAGTCTACCCACGATGGTGTCACCAGAGATCCGTCTTTTAGAAATGGTAGATCAAAATATTTCATAATTTTATGTCTTTTAATCTAAATTCATCGAGATATCATTATAATCTTTTTTAAAAAAATCTGATTTTAGAATCCAGAAACAAAAACCATACTTCCAACTGAATATCTTGGTGTCAAGTTGGTGTCATTTGGATTTGCCGGACAAGGTCGTGCGATAATGAGAGGACCAATGGTTTCCGGAGTGGTTAATCAACTACTTACAACAGCTGAATGGTTGGAATATTGATATTTATCATGAAATAAAGCCTAATTATAGATATTAAATTGTTAGTATTTTATTTTGCAGGGGAGAACTGGACTACCTTGTTATTGATTTGCCTCCAGGAACAGGAGATATTCAGCTGACTCTTTGTCAGGTTTTTTTAAAATCATGATTAACATTGATTTTACTATTAGCTTAATTGCCGCAATGATGGTATATTACCCATGGGTTTTACCCTTCTAGGAGGGGTTGGATTCCTTCTTTTTTCAAAATTTTTAAAAACTTGTTCACAAAGAGAAAGAAAAAAAACAATATCATTATTTTTCTAGGTAGCTCCATTGACGGCAGCTGTGATTGTCACAACCCCTCAAAAATTAGCATTTATTGATGTCGCTAAAGGTGTTCGCATGTTTTCCAAACTCAAGGTTATATATGAATCATAATATTTGCGTAAGCACAAAACTCTTATGCATTGCCTTCTTCTTAACAATTTTACATGCATTTGATCTACAATTTTAAAGGTACCATGCATTGCAGTAGTTGAAAACATGTGCTACTTCGATGCTGATGAAAAGCGGCACTACCCATTTGGCAAAGGCTCTGGTGATCAAGTATGTAACAAACAAATTTATTAGATTTGCATTTGTAATTGTAATCCAATCGCTTTGATCTTTCAATTCATCCATAGGTTGTTCAACAGTTTGGAATTCCAAATCTTTTTGATCTTCCTATCCGAGAAACTGTAAGTTATTCTTCAGTTTTTGTTATTTTATAGAAATTTCTAAATCAATTTTGAAATTAATTATGATGCATATGAGGGTTTTTTTGGCGATTAGCTATCAGCTTCTGGTGATAGTGGAATGCCAGAAGTTGTGTCTGATCCTCAAGGAGAAGTTTCTAGAATTTTCCAAGATCTTGGCGTTTGTGTTGTTCAACAATGTGCAAAGATACGACAACAAGGTAAATTAATGAATATTTATTGAAAAATGTTAAGCACACTATAAAAATATTTTTGAAAATAAAACATATTTTTCTCTCAATTTCAGTTTCAACAGCAGTAACATATGATAGATCTATTAGAGCCATTAGAGTTAAGGTGCCTGACGACAATGAAGAGTTTCTACTAAATCCTGCAACTGTCAGGCGAAATGATCGTTCTGCCCAAAGTGTGGTATGCTCACAGATTTAAATTTCAAATGTATGAATAGTGAATGTTTTCTTACATTCTGATTTTTTTTTAAACAGGATGAATGGACTGGAGAACAAAAAATCCAGTATGGTGATATTCCTGAAGATATCGAACCAGAAGAAATTCGACCAATGGGGAATTACGCTGTTTCAATTACCTGGACAGATGGGTTCAGCCAGGTATGGAAATTTCAGATTCAATGAAAAATTTCTCCATGTTCTTTGTATGTTTTTTGAATTTCTTGTGTTAAACTTTCTCTGCAGATAGCACCTTATGATCAACTTCAAATGATAGAGAGACTAGTAGATGTGTCTGGAAGGAAAGTGCCACACCAATTAGTGCCACCTGAAATTCAATTTTGATATACCTAGGTTGAAATTACAGATATCAGCTGAATCCTAGTTTGTATCTTGATTGTTAATGTGACATGCATAAGTTAATATTACCAAAACCACATGATTGATTGATTAGTTTCTTTCCATTTATCCCAATGGCATGCATGACTTTTAGCGATCTGATACCACCTAAATATTTAAATACAGAAATTATCAGATAAGAATTGTACTTGGTAAGACTGAATGAGGATGAAAGATCATGGCATTTGATTTCATAGTGAACGGTTGTTTGATGGACCTGACAACCATGTATATATGGGCTATTGTCAAGCTATTTTTCTACAAAGATCTCGAACTTGTTTAATGAGATGCTGATTATACAAAAAATATCAGTTGAAAAAGGTCCTCAGCCAATCTAGAGGAAATAAGAAATCCGGCTAAAGATAAGGTTGAAAAACTGTTGAAGATTGGGTACATTCGCGAAGTAAAATATCTGGAATGGCTAGCTAACCCGATATTAGTAATGAAACCCAATGAGAAATGACGAATGTGTAGACTTCACTGATCTTAATAAAGCTTGCCCCAAGTATAGCTATCCACTACCGTCAATCGATAAGTTGGTTGATCGAGCATTAGGAAATAAGATTCTACCTATGATGGATGCACACTTTGGATATAACCAGATCCTTATGATAGAAAAGGATGAAGAAAAACAAAATTTGTGATTGATGATACCCTAAATATTGGGCTGCATCCCAATACTTGAGACCATACCAGTTAAAGGCCCATAGGGCAAACATGCACAACCGTGACGGGCCCAGAAGCACAGCACAAGTATGGAATGGGTCTGGCCAGGCAGATCAGGCCCGTGAAGGGGTCCTATATATAGAAGTCAAAGTACTCCTGGTTGAGGGTTGATATTTGTGTAATCTTGAGTAATAGTATTATTGTATTTTGGTTACGTTACATCAGTGGTGTACCCGACGTGAATCTTTGAATACTCAACTCGAAATGATGGAGGAAGGGAACGATGCAGTTTTGCCGACGGAGGTGAGAGGGTTGGAACCAATAATGTCCCATATCAGGGCAAACCTAAGATCTCGGAGGTGCACGCAGCCTCCTAGACGAGGAAGTTACTTACATTCCCTGAGTGGCCTCGCATTCTAGGGGTCACCGCTCAAGCTGACGTTCACATCGCTCCCGAAACCGGTCTCTTGTGAGCTCGCAGAGATCCCCTAGCGAGCCTCTAGTGAACCAGCTTCTACTGCCCATCAACGACCTACACGAGAGTCAGAAATAACTCCAAGACCAAGTCCTTAAGCTGGCCTCAAGAAAAAGGGAGAGCACTTGCCAGAGCCAAATATGGCGGCCCCGCAGAAGCGCAGGTCCTCAGCGTGGAGGCCGTGGCGCATTCCTTGGAACTCCTACAACTAGAGTTAGGCCAGTCCCCTGTGCTCCTTCAGGGGGAATATCTCGTGGGGTGGAAAGCGCCTCGCCTCGGCTACCCACCTATGATGGAAAGTCAGACCCAAAGGATCACTTGCATGCCTTTATGACGGGTGTGAAGGATATGACATCTAGGCGCTAACAGACGACACAAGCGCTTGGTACATATCCTTGCATGTTGGAAGTGTGGAATCATTCCCGGTAATACATAACTTCTTTGAGATAGGTTTTAACCACAGGAAGAGGGAGCGTTGCAACCAAGGGGTACTCCCGAATATCATTCAAGCTCCAAATGAGAGCTTTAGAGAGTACATGAACCATTTCGCGACCGCAGTACAATCGGTTAGCAACAGGTCGGCCTACAGAACTGCAAGTTTTTGAAAGACGTGGTCAAACGGCTGTTTGCAACCTTCACAAAAGCCATGGATCACACGCAAGAAGAAATGCAAGTAGAAGACGTCTCAAGGGTCAAAGCACAGCGGGAGACGTTGTAGCTCAAATCAGGAGCGACGCTAGTGCAATCATCCCCTAACAAAAAGGCAAAGCAGAGTGTTGCATATCAACAAGACAACAACCAACACCTTTCAACCGGGCCTCGTCGGACCGGCGGCTTGGTCACAAGTGACATCGAAGCCTTCACGCTTGGAATCTGATATCGAAGCCTTCATTCCTAGTGCTACTCGAAGCGTAGACACTCCCGGATCCGAGGCCCATCAGAATTGAGTTGGCTCCTGGTCGCAACAATGGAAAATACTGTGAGTACCATCGGGATACATGCTACACCACGGTCGAATGTTGGGTCCTAGCAGGCACGATAAACAGACTGGAAGAAAGGACAAACCTGACACTGTCCCCAACTGGAGCTGCCTCCCCGAGCAGAAGCAAGCGTCAGAGGATGGAGGGTGGTAATAGTGTGGAAATCTTGAGATAGTCAAGAGGTGGTGACCCCACCGAAAGTAGGTGCTACGCCAGAGATGTAACAGGCCTATCAGAAGCCAAACGCACGGTCCCAGAGGAAGTCATCTTGTTCACTGATGAGGACTTGGCGCAAGTCACAGTGTCGCACCCGATCCCCTAGTAGTTTCCTCAGACGTCACTCAGAAGGACCTAGGAACCACACTGCTTCGGCGGGTGCTGGTAGATATGGGCGCATCGGTGGATATCCTATACTGAAGGGCTTTCGAGTTGTTGCACTTGGACGAATTGGACCATGACCTGGTTAGGAGTCCGGTACGGGGTTTCGGCCAAGCGGAAGAGATATGTGTCCGATCGACCACTCTCTTTAACTCCTTTGGAAGACTACTAGCTCGAAAGTTGCAATATATCAACATACGAAGCCACCTCACTAAGTTGGGTGGGTAATACGCCACCCAACAATGAGGTGCCTAAGGGCACTTTCCCGAACTCGCCCTCACCCCACTCTCGGGCCATGGGTAGAAGAGAGCATAGTCTTACAATCCCGAGTATACGAGCCACGTACCTGTAGATCCTAAAAGTGGCTTATCTGTTACAAATTTTGAGTATTCTCTTTAATTTTGTTTTAGATTCCCATACCTAGAAGCAAAGTAAATATGGTGGTAGAAATACACAACGACATGGCAAGGAAAATATGTCGCACATGAGAAGACAGGGTCTTTCAACAACGCTAGTCGCAACAAAGCCCAACCTTCCAAAGCTTTGAAAACAAAAACCTTCTCCGAGTGGATTCCGAACACGGCAGAAAACGTAGGATTACTCAACACCACAAAATTGTGCGAGCTATAGGCCAAGAAGTCCCTAGCAGACAAGGGTCCCCAACAGACAGATGACCTCCGATATATGAAAGAAAACCTGACCAGCTTGACAAGCAAGGTGGACAAAATAGAGATCAACAGAATCAGTTCCAAACCAACATGAACACCGAGGGACCAAGAGGAATAATCTCGTTTGTCAAAAATTCAAAATCCAAGAATGATACTCAATTCATGCCACCGTCACTGGATCATCCGGTAGCATTCCATCTGTCCATCTGACTTTTCAATAAATGTAATGTCTGCTAGTTGAAAAAGAAACCCTGGAGACGGTGCCACTCAACACTCTCCCACCATCCCCAATCTTGCCAGGAGAAAATATGAAGGCCCTATGATCTAATCCCCCGAGACACACGTTGACACCAGACGTAGGAGACAATTCTCAGAAGCATAGTACGATTTTAACCCTCTGGTCATGGTAGAGTTGGGTCCGCTGCACCCATCAGGCCATCACTCATGACAGAACCAACCTTGTTCAGTTTAAGAAGACCCTGAGTGGGAAAATACGACAGTCAGACAGACCCTAGGGACTATGTCAGCGCTTTCACGAACTCTAATGGTATACATTATTTCAGGTTGATATCTTTTGTCGAGCATTCCTAGAAACCTTAAAAGGAACAACGTACCAGTGATTCGTAGATGTCCCCCTCGCCCACGTCACCCATTTCGTCGATCTCACGTGCTTGTTTTTCGCACAGTATGTAAGGGCAATGATAATGAAAAAAGGAAATGACACCTTCTTGACTCAGAAGTAAAGCACTGACTCACTCCAAGAATATATACACCAATAAATTCTCTTTAGCGATAACTGATATCGCTAATCTAGACACCAATATTATCTTGTCCGCTTTCAAATCTGGTCTACGAAAAGGCTCTATATTAAATCGATCGATCCTTGGATGTACACCCGATCTACACCACCATTGAGTTACTCGAAAGGGCCGAGCGGTACATTCAGAATGAGGAAGGGAAAGAATTGAAAGCAAAGATAGAGGAGGTGCAAGCAACCTCGGAAGAAAGTAATCGAGGAAGAAACTGCCAAGGGATATTCATATCCCAAAGGAAATATGCACTTGATATTCTATATAAATTCAAACAATTAGGATTTTCCGGCTTCATCTATCCCAATAAAACATGACTTAAAAAATGATGGCTCTGATCTAGTCCCACTCTAAATGTTCTATCTCATTTAGGAAGTTGATCAGTAAACTAACTCTTATATACCTTACAATTACCAAACCTGATATCTCTTTCTTAGTTAATTGTTTGAGCCAATTCTTGGCCAAACACGTACACTCAAGCACAATTCAATCAAATATTAAAATTCTTAAATATATCAAAAATACACATAGAAATGGCATTCTTTATAAAAGAATTGCTCAAATCAAACATAATGCCTTCTTTGATGTGGATTGGGCAGACTTCCCAACATTAAGAAGGTTCATAACAAGTTATTGTATTTTGCTAGACAATTCAATTGTTTCATGGAAATCCAAAAAAATAACTCATAATTTCATATTCTTCGACAAGTCAGAAAACGGTCTATATATGACTTTTATTTCCTGTGTGTGAAATTACGTTATTGTATTATTTTATCAATGATTTACAGGCGAAACTAGAAAATTATACACATCTTTATTGTAACAATCTAGATGCAATTCATAAAGCTTCAAACCTTTGTTTTTTATAAAAGAACAAAGCATATAGAAATTGACTGACGTCTTGTTAGAAATCACCTGTATCAATTGTCTGGTTGATTGAACTTCAGTGTACCATCAAAGTGATTATATTTTAAATTCAATAGTCGATGAAATAAAACGAATTAAAGTCAACATAAAAAGTCAAAGTTAAAATAATCAAAGTAGCTAGAAAATGGAGTAGTTTGAACTTTGAAGAAGTTGACTTAATTCTCAATTTAAAATAGCTAGAAAGACGTAGGGACTTTAGACTTTTTTGAAAATTTTAATGAAAACCCTGGACTTTCAG
Organism: Zostera marina; assembly: GCA_001185155.1. Classification (NCBI taxonomy): domain Eukaryota; kingdom Viridiplantae; phylum Streptophyta; class Magnoliopsida; order Alismatales; family Zosteraceae; genus Zostera; species Zostera marina. The sequence goes on from LFYR01001368.1 coordinate 727,189, forward strand.
AAATCTTGATGGTAATTATTACGAGTCCAATAATTGGAAAGTTACGTGAAAAATTTATAATTAAGTCCAAAGAATTTATAATTTGTGAATTGTGAATTGTCTGTGGTTAAAAAGATAATATTAAAATCTTATCCAATGCCAATGGATATAATAAGCCAAAAAAATAGTTTAGTGTCGAATTAGATTCTGACTCCAGTGCTCAACGTTTTTCAGCATATTCATAAAAAATAATAAATGGTAAATTTATTTAGTCAACACATTCAAAAAAATTATATTTAATATCTTTGTGAATGGACAAAAAAGAAGTATTTATATCAAAATAAAGACTCATTTTATAAGGATTCTACAAACTCAAATAACCTTTTTGTAAAATAAGTAAATAAATTCAATTAATCACGATAATTATTAAAGTTACGAAGATTTTTTTTTTTTTTTTTTTTTTTTGAAGCAATTAAATTTCATTAGAATAAGGCTAATGCCAAGTTTACAAAATAGAGAATAGAAATAAAATAGAAGTAAAAAAGAAATGAACAAAATGCTCATTGACTCTCTCCCATTAGCTATGTAGTCTAGTTATACAGTAACTAGATACGCTGTCTCGGAAGGTTGGTCTCCCATACTTCCATCATAGATATCTCCAAAGGGTGACAACAGCTCTTCTTGTAATACACTAAATTAAAGGAGAGACTGATATCTTTAATGATCTCCTTAAGGACAAAAGTTACGAAGATTCGAGATTTTAGAATTGTTTAGGTTCGTTAAAGAATTGTTTAGGCTCGTCGATAAGCTTAAAATTATAAATAAATAAAAATTATTCTAAATATTTTAAGAAAAATTTAGATATTTATTTAATTTTTTTTATAATTTATTCAAAAATTCTTATCAATTAATATTTATAACTCTTAATATATATATTTTATTTAATTATTAAAAAGCTCTTAACGAACTTATCGAGTCGAGCCGAGCTTTGAAAGTCTAAGCTCGAGTTCGGCTCGATAAACTTATCGAGTTTGAGTTATAGGCTCGCGAGCCTAAGTTTAACGAGGTCGAGGCCGCTAAGCCGAGCTTTAATTGACATCGGTGATATACTGTATGGTTTTGGTATGTCTTTCTATTTTTAGAAATGTATCATCTGTTATCAAAAAAAAACTTCTGTGTGAATGGTATTGACGACTATGCACATTCCTTGCAACAATTGAATTTTTAACTTCTGAGTAGTGAATTCATGACGTTTGATCGGTAGCTCGCTCGACTGTATCACAATCTTTTATCGTTCGACTGTTTACTTAATTTTAATTTAATTTTCATCACGATGTAACCGATAATATATTATGTAATTTTGGGATATTATCTGGATATAGGTCTTTCTACTTTAAAAAATGTATTATCCGTTATGAAAAAAACTTCTGTGTGAATGGTATTGACGAGTGACGACTGTGCACATTTCTTGCAACAATTGAATTCTTGTATCCTGACAAGTGAATTCCTAACGCTTAATCGGTAGCTCGCTCGATTGTATCACAATCTTTCATCGTTCGAATTTTCATCACGATATAACCGATGATATATTATGTGGTTCTGGTATATCAATGGGATGTAAGTTTTTCTACTTTTAGAAAGATACCATCTGTTATAAAAAAAAAACTTCTGTGCGAATGATATTGACGGCTATGCACATTCCTCGCAACAATTGAATTCCTGACTCCTGAGTAATGAATTCTTGATGCTCGATCGGTAGCTTGCTCAACTGAAGCATGCGATTTAATTATCTCAAACTATCTCATATAGTCATCAGATTTATAATTAAGCTCTATTAGAAAATTAGTAAGAAATTTACAATTAAGCCCCAATAGAGCAGTAAGAGTTGAATTTATTAATTAATTAAGACTCCCAAACTGTTTGATGAAATGGTAACAAGAAAATTTCACATTTCCTCTTCTAAAACTCCGGCAACAGCAGTAATACTGTAATAGTAATCTCCCCGTTGGTTTGCGAAACGAAACAGAGGTGGTGGGTCGAGTACCCGAGTAGGTCCCATGATAACTAATGTGGATACCCGACATCCATCTCAGTTTTATTTATTAATGACAGGGAGGTAAATGTAAATATGTTGGGTCCATCTCACTCCTGCAAAAAAAAAAATCATGCTTTCTTTTTTTCTCTTCTTCCAAGCAGTTAATGGCTAAAATCCAAGTCTATATGACCACATCGATATCGATCAATAAATGGAAGGATGAATAAAACATCCATTAATGGGTGTCTGTGTGCAGAACAACACAGACACATGGTTCCTGTTCTCACCTACGTAGACAAAAATCACATAGAACAGAACATAGCATAACCAACAAGTAATAAATGAATTCATCCCTCCAGTATCACTTAATTATCCATCCATCCATCTTGATCAAGTGACTGTAATTTTAGATAAAAAGAGGGGGGGTATATAAATAGATCTAACCATGACAGATTCCATGTTTTAATCTGCTGGCTGGATTGTTGTTGAAAGTGTGATTCCTGGCTTGAACTGAGATCTCAGATTCTCAGTAGCAGTGCTGGATGCTGGTGCTGGTTGACACATGGGTGCAACATGCATGAACAAACAACGATTTTGTGTACATGCATGCCACCTGGAGTTTTGAAATAGGAAGAATCCATGCATCCTAACTGTTTGCCATGCAACCAGTGTCAAGGAGGAATCTTTAGAACTTTCCTCCTTCCTTCCTTTCTTCAACTTTGCCCACCAACTGTTGGAACAAGATTGCCTGTTTTTATGTCCCGAATCATTTCGTTTTTTTTTCAAGATTTAAAAATGTCTATCTTAAACTCATCATAAATCCTCTTAAATCTTAAGAGTAATCGAAAATTAGATAGAAAAAAGTCCTTTGAAGTATAGGATTTAAGACAAAGACGTATGGGATTTCAAATTTTGGCCAACAACTTTAATTTCACAACAAGCAAGCTTGTCTAGCTATAAAAATGTTTACCTTTAATGATATATCATAGTAGAAAAATTAACCTAAAATTAAGCGCGACCGTGTAATTTCAGAAAAAGTCCTTTGATTTAGGATTTTGAACTAAACCATTGACTTAATTAATTAAATGATGTAACAATTGGAAGTTAATATTTGTAATAAAAAAAAAGCAAGTCGCCGACAAAATAAGATTACGGATCACATGCTTGTCGTTTGGTATGTTATCAAATCCTTTTTCTTTAATATCTCGTCCTTTCGGTTACAGGTTGCTTAACCACTAACCTCGCTTTCTCAAAAACAACTAAAGCCAAAGCTTGGGATGTAAGTGAAGTAAACTAGTTCAACCGAATAAGTCTTACAAACACATAACTACTTCCAAGATTAACATAATTGTGTTATATTTGATCATAACCGTTCAAATTTAACAATTGAAAAATGGATGGTTCAAATCATTATAACATAATTATAACACCAGAAGTCAGTCCACTACTTAAATAAATATTTAAATAATTTAAATAATGTATGTGGGGGCCAATGGGGGATTCTAAAAAAAAAAACTAAAAAAGAAAGCATTTCTTTATTTTCTTATCTTTTTTAAAAAAAAGAAAGAAAGAATCGTTATGTGGTAATGGGGGACAGATTCCCAACAGATATGGGACCCACGTCTAACTGTTGTCTGTCGTCCAGCCCACACGGTCACACACCCACACCACGCGTAGAAGCATCGTAGCCGTTGGTTTGTGGTCCACCTGGCGTTTCGGAAGCCGTCGATATTTAACGGGGTGTTTTGTTAATTGTTATAAGGTGAAACCAACCCGGACTTCAGCACTACTACCTTTCTCATTCCACCAGACTCCACCACCATCACCACCGGTTCAATTCCGAAACCAATAATTTAAACAGAGGAAGAGGGGAGATAAAGAAAACCCTAGGAACCTAGAATCGAAGAAGCTCATGTCGACGATGGAATCTGAAGTCGTCTCCGGTTTTGACTTTCAGGACACTGAGCTCAAGCTCGGATTGCCTGGCGTCGCTGGCGGAGTCGTCAGACCTACTGGACTGGACTGCAGTGACAGGAAAAGAGGATTTTCGCAAACCGTCGAGCTTACTCTTGGGAATAATAAGGAATCTGACAGTTCATCTGCTGATGATGATCGTTCCGTCGAATCACTTGAGTCCAAGGTTTCCGGCCATGGCAAACCGTCTGCTGCCAAGTAACTATCCTTTTTTTTTCTTTTAAAAAAATTGCTCTCTTTATTCCGAGTGAAGGAATAGTACGGTTACGGTCAAATTCGTTCCATCGTAATTTTTATATCCTGTAAAATTATACTTTACAGATCTGCAAGTTTTTTTTTTTTTTGATATGCTGCTTTTTGGTTGGTTTTCTAGAGCGCAAGTGGTTGGCTGGCCGCCTGTGAGGTCTTTCAGGAAAAACGCTCTCAAGAGCTGTAAGTATGTCAAGGTTGCTGTGGATGGAGCGCCTTATCTAAGGAAGGTGGACCTTGAGACTTATAACGGTTATCAACAGCTCTTAACTGCTCTGGAGGAGATGTTTTCTTGCTTTACAATCCGTGAGCCATTTATAATTCATTCTTAATCTCATGTTGTTATTTTCATCTTTTTACCCGTTACTTACCACTCTCTTGTGGCTTGTGTTGGTTTCAATTGATTTTGCAGGTTACAGTCCTGATGAGAGAAGGCTGGTTGATCAGGTTAATGGGATGGAATATGTTCCAACCTATGAAGACAAGGAAGGAGATTGGATGTTGGTCGGAGATGTGCCATGGAAGTATGTTTTTCTTATTTTGCCACTGTTTACTGATTAAGCTGTTAAAACTAACAATAATTTCTATGTTTAGATCATATCAACATAAATTTGCATAAAAATATCATCTGCAATTCCCAAATCTTGTCGAGGTTGAATATTTGGATTTATGTTTCATATAACTGCATGTTTTCACCAATTCACCTATGTTATTAGATCTAGATCTCAACTTCATCACTGATTATTTTTACTATGAGTAATTGAGTAGTGACATGAAATACATTATGACTTGTGCTAGATCTAAAGATTTGACTAGAAGAGTCTAACATACCTAGGTGCAGGGACGAGTCTAGGATTTGACTTTACCCCAGTCTTGGTCAAAGTCAAATTTAAAAGATAAATTTGTATACCAAATCAATTTGATAATAGTGGAGATTTGTAATTCTTTTCGCAAAATTTATCGTCCTTGACTGTCGTCCCTGTACAATTTTTTCTTCCATATTGATTTATACTTGAAAACGGAAGAAAAATGAAGAGATTTGGAAATTGAAATTCATTTTAGTGCCCCAAATTAAAACTTATAATGAATTTTATATTTTTAACTCGTCTTTTTGTAATTTTTTTAACTATATAATATATATTTATATAAATATTTATACTATACTTAAAAACTATCAAGGATTCAAGGCCCATCCCGGTCTTTAGACTAGGGTCGGGCCTATGTGTACTTGTCTCCATGCCTAGGTGCCTACATAATTCATTTTATTTATTGAGAAAATACATTTGCCGGGTCTGTGCATAACATGTCAACATCCGTATGACCAAGTGGTTTGTATGCTAGCACAAATCTTCAAAATATTCATTTCAGTTATTTGTGGGTTTGATTTCTGTGGTCAGAGAGCATTAAATTTTAATCAAAATAATTTAGTTTTTTAAATATATGTTTTAGAATTGATTAATTGTAAGTAAAATGTTCTGGACTTCTGGTACTTTTGTTTTGTTGCTTGTGATATTTGGACCCTGTTCAATGTCTTACTTTGGTGCCTAAGTTAAAAGTACAGAAAAATATTAGAAATCATGAGTGGCCTGGTTCTATACTCCTATGAAATATTAGAAAATATGTTTGCTTGTACCACTTGAAGTGGATTGAAATGCAGAAGTTTCGAGTGATACATTTAAACAGTCACATTGACTTATTTTATTCTCCGAAATGAATTAAATTTTCCCTATCATTATCTCACAATGAATGTCATTGCTTTCTTTTTTGTAGAATGTTTGTTGAATCATGCAAGCGCCTACGACTGATGAAAAGCACTGAGGCTGTAAATCTAGGTATAATTTCAAATCATCTTTCTGTTAGACCACATGAATGATTCATTTACCAACTTTCTGCATTTCTTTATAATTTTCATTGATGTTTTATTTCATAAATCTATCATCTTTTTGTTTATGATTTCTATCATCTTTTTGTTAACGGCAATTTACACAAATTAGTTTTAATGCCTAAAATGTGGGTTGCCACCATTAAATTCAAAGTAATTAATCAACTTGCTATGATAGCGTGCATATAGGTTAGGTGTGCAGCCACTTGGTCGACCAACTGTTATACTACTGTATTATTATGAATGGTCATTAAAATTCAATTAAATATAGGATTTCTTTGGTAAATAGTTGATGTTGATTGTATATAACATTCCCATTCCCGTTATCCAATAATTAAGCATAAAATTATCAATGCAAGAGTGCAAGACTACATTGCTCTCTCTTTATTGGCTTATCCATTGGTGATGTTTGTGGTTAATGCAGCTCCAAGAACACCGTAATGCAAATTGCAAAGTTGAAGGTGCAGCTGGTCACGTTCATTTCGATGTACAGGGTGGTATGGAATTGCCATACCATTTTATTACGTGGAGACTAGAGAGCTTTTGTCGATTGTAAGGGAGTTTAGAAAATAAGAATTGATGTTGTTCCTACTTCTGCTGTTGCTGCTGGTGTTTAGTTTACCCTTTTGTTATAAATTCTGTATGTGATATTATCATCAGTATTTCTGGTAGAAGTATAACAGTTCAGTATTTAGTCTGTTTTCTCTATTGTTTTTTTATGAATCTGTGATTGTAATGCTTTACGTAACAACTTTCACGTTTCAGTGATTGTCACTCCTCAGAACCTATCTATAGATTGTAATGTTCAAAGTAGTTTCATAAAGGGTATTTATCGTCTAGTAAACATCAACATGATTAAATTAAGGGTAATTTGATGTTTATCATCCTTGATCTTGCTTTCTCCAGATTGAATTTTATGACTTCTAGCATTTCTGATCCGTCTCTGAAGTAGTTTTGTGCGTCTGCAGATTCTAGTGTCGTTTCCGCATTCCTGACCAGTGGTGGCGACGACCTTCCAAATGTTTCCTACGGAGTCACTCTTGTGGATGCGTAGATTGATGACCATAATTCAGCCAAATGAAGGTACTTCATACTTGGTCCATTTAGTTGGCTGATCTATAACGTGGCATATGAGAAATTGTTGCAGTACTCGATTTACCACCTTTGACTGGCTTTGAGGATGGTAGGTACGCTGATATATAGTGTTGTCTCCATAATTTTGAACAAATCCTTCCAAAATTTGCTTAGGAAGATTGGTCTTTGTCTGAACAATGGATGCGACACACCATGTAATTTGACAATATTATGTGGTGATATAGAAATGAACACATATCCTTCCTATCAACAAACTAGGGTTCCATTCGTTTTGTGTCGGATTCTCGAAAGACTTTCAAAAGTGGAACCAAAAGTTTTTGTCAAGATCAAGTCAACTCCTCAGATCGTCTATTGGGCTGAACAAATAGTCAATTATGGGAGAAGATCGCCTAGTTCAGACAATTAGACGATTTCCCTCAGCAATCGCCGATTCTAGAAACGACACCCATGACCAAGGACGATGAGTAGAAGGTAAGAAAGTAAGTAAGTACGATTTGTCTTAATGAATGAGGTAAAAAAATCTCTAGATGAATTTTTAACATTATAAACAAATAAAAAATAAATAAACGGTGTGAGATATTTGTTTGTGAGATCTAAGGGTTGTGATTTGTGAGGAGTTGAGTTGTGGAAAATTATCGTTTAATTAATATCAAAATACATTGATAATAATAACTGAAAGAAATATCTGGGACATCTGAGATGTGTTTGTTCAATGGAGAAAGACGGCGACGGCGGAATCCGTCAGTGTTGCAAAGTTATCGCCTTGATCATTTTCTCGACTCTTTCCATTCTCCCACTCCACTTTTTTCTATTAACAACTTACAACCACGTCGCCACGCCCAAAGTGAAGAGATCCGCGCTTCTTCCCCTTCGATTCCGTCATGACGGGACATTCAAGATTCTTCAGGTCATTATTTATCGCCTCTTCAGATCAATTTCCTGTCTGCATGTCTGTCTTATTCTTCTTATGATTTTCGAGTTAGCCATTTAGGTGGCGGACATGCATTACGGGATGGGGAAAATCTCCCGATGTCGAGATGTTTTGCCGTCTGAGTTCGATCGATGTTCTGATATCAACACTACTTCGTTTCTTAGGAACATGATTCATACGGAAATGCCTGATCTCATCGTCTTCACAGGTAAAATTCTACCGAAGGCTGATTTCATTTTCGTTTTGTTTTGTTTTTGAAAATCAACAATTCCCTTTCACAAGTCTCAGACCTCCGTTTATTCACAAGGGGGAAAACTAATTATTAACCTACTGCATATTGTAGACTGCAGTTGGTTATAGACTAACTAAACTTATTATATCACACTTGACTCAATCATTTATTGGTAATTACTATTTTAATCTCTAGTCTTTATTATGTAATTACTATTTTTTTAAGCAATTAAATTGCCCAAATTACATAGAGTATAACAATAAAAAACAAAAGTAAAAAGAAATAAGCAAGAAACCTATTGACTCTCTCCTATTAGATATGTAATTTAGTTATATAATAACTAGATATGCTGTTTCAGAAGATTGGTCTCTCATACTTCCATCATAGATGTCTCCAAAGAGTGACAACAGTTCTTCTTGTAATACTTCGAATCAAAAGAGAAACTGATGTCTTTAATGACCTCTTTAATGACTACCTCAGGAGGCTTACTAACATGTTGTCTGTATCTTTTATTTATTTCTGTCCATATATACCACGACAAACACCCAATAGCATTCCATAATAGCCTTCAAGAGAAGAGTGATGTATGACTTTTTGCACAACCTCCGTAAGATCTTCCAATCTAATATCTAGACTGGTGTAAGTACTATTTTTTGGAATTATATTTATGTGATGTTTTTTGGATTATTTTTAAGGTACTTTAGTAATTAATATATAGGTTGTCCAATACTGGAAAAGACTTTAGCCAAGGGTGTTTTTTTAGGAAGGAATCAAATCGATCCCTTCTCCATATATTAATTATGTATTTATACAATCATATTACATGGTTTGTTACAACCAATCTGTTATATGTAAATGACTGAGTTTACTATTAATGATCTATGCTAACATGCCCCCTCAAAATTACTGTAGATCCTCAATAATTTTGTCTAGATCCTCAATAATTGTCTTTTATTTCATTGAACATTTTGGGTGGAAGAGCCTTTGTAAAAATGTCGGCTCTGTCTCGTGTTAGGTATGTGCACCATCTTCAATCTTCCTTCCTCTATACGTTCTCGGACAAATTGAAAATCGAGTCCAACGTGTTTCATCTTAGTTTTGTATATGAAGTTGTTGCAATAGATGGTAAAGAGAATATCCACGATTACTCCAAGGTCAGTAAGTATTGACCGAATCTAATCAAGTTCCGCCGTTGTATCAGTGATGCTTCTGTGCTGGAGCTGACGACTGTGTGTTGTTTTACCGATGTCCAGGAGATCAGAGTATCGTCAAGATAGATTACATATCCTGTTTGTGTGTTGGCTGAGTCTTTCCGCATAATCGCCCCCATTCCGCGCATCACAATAAGCGTCGACGGAAAGCAGCCCACCTTCCCAAGTTTAATACCATGGAATTGAGTCCTTGATAAGTAGCGATTAATCTGTTTCATGAGATGCCAATGTATTGGTTTGGGCGAAAACCATTTGCTGAGCTAAATATGTTTACAGAGAAGGATCGGCCGGGTTAGGTAAGCAACAAATACTTAAGGGATCCAATGTCTCTTTTGTAGTCTGTTGGATTTAAGACGGGATCTTCTTCTGAATTTAGGTCTTGATTAGGGTCCATGTGTGAAAGAGTTTGCTTGAGATTGTCTAGATTTATGGTTTTTAGCAGATTTACTAAAATAGATAGTATCCTTGGTTCGTTTAGCATTTATCCCAAGAAAGAAAGTGACATCTCGGAGTTCTCTAACTCTGAATTCATTATTTAAATTGCCCAATCGTTTACTAACCTCAACTGGATCTAAACATGTAGTTAGCATATCGTCAATATATACCAGAATGTAAACGGTATGTGTTGAATTCAAGAAAAATAACGATAGGCCGTTATGCTTGTGTTAAAACCAAGAGACAACAGAAAAATTTTTAACCTTCAAAACCAGAGTCCAGCCAAAGTGGCAGATCGGTCAGAGGTGCAGCATTGAAACTACCTTAATTTGTCCTGAACGTTAATGATTCACGATTCTTGTCAGAATCTGGTTAGAACCCTGCCAAAATCCAAATAACCTTAATCCGGCTTAGATCCACACTAAATCCAGCCAATCTTGGACATTACCTCAAATGGGAGCGGCTGCTTCTAACTTCTTGAAAAGAACAGATTCCACTATTTTTATATACTTTTTTTTTGAGTTAAAACTTAAAACTATCTGGTAATATATAAATTTCAAAACAAAACAAAAAGATGTGATCACATGCGAACCATCTCATACCCTCCGCATTGATCCAGCCAAGTGATCTTACGATCGTTTAGGCTTTCAACAACCTTTGGAGACTGACTTGGTGTTTCCTAAAACGAACTATGTCTCATCCTTCTCGCATAGCGGGTCTTGGACAATGGAGGGTGAAAAAACCCTGGTGTGCTCCTGACACTATTTTTATGTACATGATGACACTACAGTAAAAAAAATCCATGGACCACTTGGAATCCATAGATTCTGGTTTATAAAGGTTTTCTTCATTATACATTCCACTAATTCCAGGCTCTAGCAATATGTTATTAAAAATTAAAAATCGATTAAAAAAAACTGATATATGTTTTTTTAGTATATATGGCAACATGTTTTTTAATATTCAAACATGTTTGAAGTTCAAACTTTGAACTCTTATATATATTTTACTTATGTTCAATCTTTTGTTTTTTAATGATCAGGGGATAATATTAAAGGTACTGCAGATGCTGCTGAGTCTCTTTTTAGTGCTTTTGCCCCAGTTATCGAATCGAGAATTCCTTGGGCAGCAATTCTAGGCAACCATGACCAAGAATCTACCATGAATCGTGAAGAATTAATGTCACTGATTTCTCTAATGGATTATTCTATATCCCAAGTTAACCCATATTCCGAAGTACCTAGGAAACTGGTGGAAATTGATGGATTTGGGAATTACAACATTAAGATCCATGGTTCGTTTGGTTCAGATATGGTTAACACAAGTATGTTAAATCTTTATCTCCTTGACAGTGGTGATAGAGAAACAGTTGATGGAAGACAAACTTATGGATGGATCAAGAAGTCCCAGCTTCTTTGGCTTAGCGAAACCTCTAAACAACTTCAGGTATATTGAAATACATATTATTTTATATTGAAAATGATTAAATGTTTAATTAACATAGAAAATAATTTTAATGGTTTTTTACATGTTTATAATTTTCTATTCAGTTGTTGATTTTTGTAATAAAATAAATAAACATATGGCTTGGCTTCTTATCCTTGCTTCTTAAATAATCTGATTTCTTTGCTTATTCATCCAACAGGGAACATATGTTTCTCCAGCACTTGCGTTCTTTCACATCCCAATTCAAGAGGTTCGTGGCCTCTGGTATAAGGAGATCACTGGACAGTTTCAGGAAGCAGTTGCATGCTCATCTGTAAACACTGGAGTTCTTGATAGTCTTGTCGCAATGGGAGATGTGAAAGCCGTGTTTATGGGTCATGATCATCTTAACGATTTTTGTGGTGATATTGATGGCATTTGGTTTTGCTACGGTGGGGGTGTTGGATATCATGCGTATGGAAGAGCTGGTTGGTCAAGAAGGGTAAGGGTTATATCTGCTGAGCTTGGTCAGAAATCACAGAAGAGAGTTAAAAAGATCAGAACATGGAAGCGTTTGGATGATGATTTTTTTACCAAGATCGATGAACAAGTTTTGTGGGAAGACTGACATCGTCCTCATCTGTTGCAGTACCTCTTATAGTCTTTGTTTTTGCTCTATATCATCATTTTATCAATTACCACGGTATGTTCATTTTTATTTTTTCATACGATTGAAATATCATTATTTATTTTCATAATTTGCAAATTAAAAAACTCTAAATGGGATATGTACGTTAGCTATATCGACCTTGAGACATTCTTTTCTTATCTTCATTGTTTTTTAAATCATCTCAAGAGTTCGGATGGATGCTGATAGTTCTGTAACAAGTTTCCCTTTCATGAAAGAAAATTCATGATTAGAGAGTGTTGATGGTGGATCGTGAGTATTATAATTTATAACCATGCTATTTATAACATATGATAATGCTTAATATAGAGACACGTACATCGACAGGTGTTAATTGGATCAATTGTGAATATAATGAGACCAGTTGTGGTCGTAATAGTTACTCCCACCCTTCATCGATATTTTTGGAATTCCTTTGAGAATTACGCCATCTTTGTTGGAGGAATATGGGCTCAACTTGTGTATCAGCAGGGAGTTGTAACTGGAGTACTAGTGACGATGCAACGAATGGTCGTTAATCCGCATTACTTGAGCGTCTGAACCATCTGTTGTTTGATGTAAAGAAGAGGCTGATGTTGCTGTATTGTACATGTCATCGGGTGTATATAACTGAGTTATTCTATAAATTTGAGTTTTAAAAACTAAATAGTCTTTAAAAACGAGATGTGAGTTTGGTATTTTTCAATTCTTTGAAGTTTCAGAATTTTTTTTTTGAATTAAAATTATCAGGTAATATATAAATTTCAAAACAAAAAAAATGATGTGATTACATTCGATTCACCCCACGTCTTCCGTATTAATCCAGCCAAGTGATCTTACGATCGTTTATGCCTTCAACAACCTTTGATGACTGACTCGATATTTTTTAAAACAAACTATGTCTCATCGTTCTAGCGTAATGGGTCTTGAACGATAGGAGGTGAAAAAACTCTGGTGTGTTTTTGACATTTTTTCCCTTTTTCTAGGGAAAACCCTGACATCATTTTTCGATCCACTACATGTAAATGATTACTTATATCGTTTCTATTTTCAAAGGAAGTCCTTCTCCTAAGAAATAGGTCCTCCGATAGATATGATTTTTTAGGTCATTCTATTTTCCAAATTTGTTTCATTCTATGTTTTTTGGGGAGTCAGATCTTTATGTTGAATTCCAACACACAATTAACCTAAATATTGCAGTTATTTAATATAAGTTCTTACCGAATTTGAATTACAGATTTCAGACGAACTATATAGATAATTTTTAGAGAGATATAAATCATGCACTACCGAATGTTTCTTAATCCTGCTAGTATATATATATCTTCTTTTATGTCTGTGATTTCTTAGGATTTTATTGTTGGTTGGTTCTTAAAAAATTTACTTAACATTGTGGTTTGATCTTCAACAGTGACGCGACTACTCACTGAAATATACAGTCGCATCACTGTTGAGTGCAGTGAGTAGTCGCGTAACTGTTACCATTCAGTGAGCGATCTTTTCATATCAGAATTATCAGGTTTCTCTCTCTTTTCTCTCCTCTTTTTTCTATTTTTATCTTTCTTTAATAAATACTTAACATTACTTCCTTTTGCATCACCATTTCCTATCCACAAACTCCTGTGCGAATCGAGGAACTGCTGCCATAGTGCCATGGAACGAGGTGGAGAATGTTTTTCTTTCCCTTCTTTTTGTTTCTATGTGCTTTCTGTCTTCTATAATTATTTACTTTTTGTTTCTACACTATTCCTTTGTTGATTCTATGTCACAGCCCGATCAGCTATTGCATCTTTAACTGATAGTCCTTTGCATGTGTCTGATGAGTCACAAAACTCTTGCTTCCGGAAGAATGCTGCTTCACCGGTTAGTTTTTATTTATTTATTTACTGTTATTTTCGTTAACTTTTATTTATTCTACATGCATGTTGTTATTAGGTTGTCAAACTTGAGGATCAAAGGTTTGTAGATTCTTCTCAGAATGTTCGAGATGACACTTCTAGGTTAAGAAATGTTTTTCCTATTCCTGTACCTAATGACTCGATGCCTATACCTACGTTCTTCTCTGCACCTATGACTGTGGCTCGATGGAACGCCATGCCTGAGTTTGTCAAAGAGTTTGGGTTACAAAATCCGGAGTGGAAGCTTTTACAGTCTATACCTTGTTCTACTTTGCTGGAAGGTGCCATCCTTCATTCCATGAATGTAAGTATTGATTTTTTATTTTACTGATCTGAATATTTTGGTTTGAATTTAATAATTTGTTGGGTTTGCTATTTTTAGGCTGTGTTGCCGTTGAAAGTTGCTCAGTCTCAAATTAGTCACTTGATTTCTGAAAATGCTAGCTATCGTTTTAAGATTATGCAGTTGAATGCTCGCTGTAAATCACTTTCTCTTAGGTTGGATGCTACGATGAAGTACTGCCAAGAGATTTCCCTAAAGCTTCATGAACAGCTTCATCCAAAACCATAAATAAGGGTTTTCTAATATCGTGGACTTTGTTTGTTTTTGTTCTGATGTTTTTAATCTTATTTCGAACTAATTAATGATGTTGGTTGTTTATGTTTTAAAACCTTTTATGTCCTATTTTGTGCTTTGCTTGTATTAAGGAATCTAAGTTTTATTTGTATTAAGAAATCTATATTTTGTTTGTGTGATGAAATTTATTTTTTTGTATATAAACAATATTTTTTGTATATAGTGTCTATGATGAAACTATATTATGTCAACATTAATTTATATATAAACAATTTTTAGGCGAACTCTATGAGGTAAACACAAAAATGTTTATAAAATTCTAACTGTGCATCCATTTCAATTGAATTTTTTTACCTCCATCTTATACTTATATTATTATTTTTAAATATGAGATTAAGATTTTATGACAGTTTTAGATAAACTTCCATAAAGTTTCTTCTATTGAAATTTGAGTAATGATAATGGAAAGGGATGAGTTTACTCTCTCTTTTTTTAATTGGATCCGTGTCTGATTCTACTGGCATGCCTTGAGGATGAGTACGATTCACATCCAGAGACGATTATGTATCCTTATTGCAAGCTACAATCTATTAGAAGATATATCAACAATAGTTAGTTTTACTGTAGTTAAATGTGAAATGGTTAGTTAGTGATTGGGTTAGTTAACTCTAAATACTATAAAACTGTATATGAGATTGTTGAATTGGTTTAATCAATTTCATTAAATGTTAATGAGTGTTAAACGTTTCTGAGATTGGTTTAATCAGATTTATCGCTTCATTGAACGCGATTTTCACGATTTTTCCGCGATCGTCTTCTGCTTCCGTGCGATCGTCTTCTGAGATTTCGTCTGCAAGATCTTCAAATCACAGAGATTGGCGTCTGCGCGATTCAGTTCAGAACTACGAGTTGCGAGTTTCCGATTTCCGCTGCAGATCTTCCGATTTCCAGATTACGATTCTTTGATTCTTTCGCGATTTCGCTGTAGATTTCTCTTCGCGAGCGTTTGCGATTCTATTATAACAATCCATGTTTACTGATTTGAAAGAACGTGAATTGAGAAGAGCAAATTCCACATCTATGACTCTTAATGTTGTCAGTAAAGGAGAAGGGATATAAAGATCTTAAATCCATTCAAATATGCACAAGAAAAGAACATGAGACCTTAAAATATTATAAATAGGATCAATTAATTTATCCGAATTTCCTTCTACTCATGGTCGGACTTTATTATCTACTGGTCCAACTAAGGCAGCCACTGCATTAGTGAATATGATTTATTATAATTTTGTCTGGTATCAGACTTAGGAGTCGCAAATCAGGTGATAAATCAATTGGCAAATATTCAGAAAATGTCAGCTTATTAAGGTAATTGAATGATTTTTGTTGTAAATGATAATCCTATGTCTATTCACTACAGAAAAAAGTGACTTTTTTGACGGGTAAGCCCGAAATATCCTATCAGAGCTCGTGGTGGTGCGAGCGGTCGTTTTCTCGTGCTGGAGGTTTTGAACTCCACAAAAACCACTCTACGTCAAGTTTTCAGGGGAGGAATCAACGATTTGCTCTGTAAAAGTTGTTATGAAATGTGTAAAACTGATGTCTTAAATGTGCTCCCGGGGTCCTCTTTTATAGGGTCTCAGGAGGCATCATCTACGGTGTCGGAGATCGCACCTGGGTAATAATGACAGCCATTATGACGCTCAGCCTGAACGCAAGTAACGTTCTGAAATCGGTGATTTGGGGTGAAATCGACGAGCTGAGGGAGAAATCGTCAGTTTTTCAGACTCTGGCGATCTTTTCTTTATTTGCTATGTAAAAGTCGTTCTCGAATGTGTGGAATTAGACACGATACGAACACGATTGACATGACTAATTTTTTCATTAACACAAACACGACTTATTCCATGTAAATTTTTTTGACACGAACACAATACGATCGAATCCGTGTCAACAAGATACGACACGACGCGACTGACACGATACTATTATTTTATTATTATAATTATCTACGTGTATAATTTATTATTTTATCTTTATTATATAGTTATTATTTTACCTTTATTATTTATGTTTACAATATTTTTATATAAAACTTAAGAGTTTAACATAAAAATATTATTTTACCCTATTACATAAAAGATAAACATAGTTAATTAATTGTATTATATTTTCGTGTTATCGTGTCATATAATCGTGTCGTGTTAATTTACGTTTCGTGTAATCGTGTCCTGTTTTTTAAAGGTAAACACTAAAACAACACTATTATTAATCGTGTTAAAACTTTCGACACTAACACGATACTATTATGAACGTGTCGTTTTTTTTACGAATCGTATCTATTATTGTCACCTCTATGTGGAACTGATGACTTAGATGTGCTCCGGGGATCCTCTTTTATAGGGCCTTAGGAGGCGTCATCTGCGATGCCGAAGATCGTGCCTGGGTCATAATGACAACAATTATGACGCTCAGTCTGAACGCAGGTACTACTTTGAAATCGATGATTTGGGGAGAAATCGTCAGTCTGTCAAACTCTGACGATCTTTTCCTTAAATCGACGATTTGGCAGACCCAATTGACGATTTAGAGGGTTGACTTGGACCTCGAGGATGACTTTTGGTCCCGCTTCCGTGGGAATATTTCGAGGTTCCGACATAAATCGAACGAAACCTTAGTTTTTGTTGACGGGAAAGATTGTTATTCCACCAGGAATGTTTTCCCGCTTTTTAGAAGAAATGCATTCCTGGTAGATATTCCGGTAGGAAAGTTTTCTGACTGTTGGGAAAAAACATTTCTGACGTCTAATCCGTAAGGATTGTTTCTCAACCTTAACCAAATAGAGCGGTTATTCCGTCAGTAATCACTACAAGAAAGCAGACTTGTAGAGACGAATTTAGCGACAGCTTAGAGATGATCCTAAATCTGAAAAAGGATTTTGTAAAAATTCCACGATGCTAGCGACGGCTTGCAAAAACCCTCCCTAATTATGATTTTTTTTAAGGTTAACGATGACTCTTTGGTGAACTGTCGGCCTTTGATAATTAGAGACGTGTTTTAATAGCCATTCTTAAATAATTTGATTTTTTAGGGGGGAGGGAATAATTAGGGAGTAGGGACAACTTTACGATGAACCGTCCCTAAATGTGTAATTTTTATGTTAAACCTCGAATCTTTTTAAAATTAAAAGTTGATATATAAAATAAAATACTAAAGTTGATTATTTAAAGGTTAAAAATTTAAAATACCCATTTATAAAATAAGTATTTAAACCCAAACCCCTAAATTAAACCCACCCAAAAAACCCCAAATCCTACATCGTCTTTTCTTCCCTCCTTACACTCTCCGGCGATTTTCCAATCCAACCTCCGGCGACGTGGCGAGGAGTTCCTCCGGTGACAGAAGCGACTTTCCTCTGGTGAGTTTTATTTACCTTTTAATTTTAAATGCTTTTCCGTAGACTTTCCTCTAAACCCCCATCCCCATTCTCCCATCGGAAATTATTTCCGGTCTGGAATCGCCCGACCAGTAGTCCGACCGTCGTCGTCAATCAGGCTATTCCAGCCAGTTGGGTGCATTCACTTGTTCAAGAAATACTCATTATTGAAGTTGTGGCTGACTGTCTGGCTTTTAAAAAAATACTTTTAACAGTAGATGGTTTGAATCAACCAACATTGTTAATTGTCATACATGGTGGACGTAAATATGCATAAAAAATGTAAAATTGTTAATGTAAACACTATAACACCTTGAATTATTGATTTCTGACTGCAACTGTTATAGCATGCATGATTAAATGAGTTATGGTGTCAAAATAATTAACTTAGAAAAATGAGAATGTAAAAGGTTGAGATATTTTTCAATACAGATATGCTACAATTATTTATTTCAATCTCGCCAGAGGTAAGGCTTGTTTTCAGATTCTAACATGTATTATTGTTTGTGTTTTAATCAATCCGTAGTTCTATAGCATAGTTATGTGTTTTGTTTTAACAGAAAAAAGGGAAAATAACTATATTGTCATCTTTTAAAAATGCAAGCCATGTAATATATAAAATGCAACCCATGTAATAAATTTCATTTTTCTTTCTTTCTAAATTAAAAGAAAATCTTTTATATATCCTCATGAATCAGATAATACTATCTTATTTCCATTGTTTACAAGTAGATAGCTATTAATTTCATTAAAAAAAATAGAACCTTAGAAAAATTCTGTCAGCAGGCCGAGCCGAGCTTAGCATGCCGAGGCCGAGCGAAGCCAAGCCGAGTTGAGCCTGTCAAGCCCGAGCTGAGTCGAGCCAAGCTAAGCCTGCCAAGCCCTAGCTGAGCCTTTCTTATTATGATTTATTTTTTTATTTTTCATGATATATTTTTCATGAAACTCATGCGGACATGCAACTCATTTTTGCATGTTTCAATTATTTTATAGAATGGCCAGCAAATGATCGAAATTGGATGTACAACGACTAGATGAGAAAAATCAAATTACCGATTCATTTCTCAATGGTGTCGAGCGGTTTCTAAACTTTGCATTCTCAGAGTCAATTATGACTCGTGAAGATGGAAAAATTAAATGCCCTTGTAGTAGTTGTTGTTGTTTAAATAAGGAAGTTAGAGATATAATGACAGTTCATCTTTACAAGTCCGGTTTTATGAGTGATTACACTAATTGGGACCGACATGGAGAACCAAGGAAAAGAGTACGTGTAGATGAATGCATCACTATAAATGATGTTGAAATGGTCGATGATGAACGTATTAACACTAATCCATTTGTCGACATGGTCCACGATGCAAGTAGACCATTTGATTTACATGATGAAGAACCGAATGATGAAGCCCAAAAGTTTTACGATTTGTTAAATTCTGGTTATGCGAAAGTATATGAAGGTTGCGATGCATCTGTTTTGGAGATCTTGATAGAATTAATGTATCTTAAATCAACCTATGGACTATCTGTGGAAGGCTACGATACCTTGATGAAAACTATTCAGAAAATCATACCAAAACCTAACAAGCTTCCAGATACGTTTTATAAGGCTAAACAAAAATTGAAAAACCTTGGTTTGAAACATGAAAAAATAAATGCATGCACGAACAATTGTATATTGTATCGAAAAGAATATAAAGAATTAACTGAATGTCCGACATGCCGTGAACCAAGGTTTAAGACACGGACAAGAGGTGGTCGTGATATTTCCGTTAAAATTCTTCGTTATTTTCCTTTGATCCCTCGACTACAACGACTATACCATTGTTCAAGGATTGCGAAAGAAATGGTATGACACACTTAACTCTATTGTAATTATAATCTCTATTATAACTCTATTATCTCTAATAAACACTCAATCTAATTTGTGATTCATTTGTGATTCAATATGTGAAATTTGTATGATTGAATGTATGTGATTGGTGTGATCGATTGAATGTATGTGATTGGTGTAAATTGAATTGTATTTGCAGGTATTGAATTGTATTTAGGGTTGAATTGTATTTGCATGTATTTACAGGTGTGATTGAATAGTAAGGCTCTAAATGAGCACCCATATAAATAAAACATTTTTTTTATTGTATTATATTTTAGCGACGATTTAGCGACGATAAGTTGAAACAGGGAAAATTAATATTTAACAAAAGCGATGATTTAACGACGATAAGTTGAAACAGGGAAAATTAAAATTTAACAAAAGCGACGATTTAGCGACGATAAGTTGAGACAGGGAATATTAAAATTTATTGAGAGCGACGATTTAGCGACGATATGGCGATGATCTTTTTCAAATATCAGCGACGATTCAGCGATGATGCTATTTTTTGGCGCCAAAAAATAGCGCGCGTGTGGGATTACATCAGCGACGATGATAATTAGCGACGATATCCAACATCGTCGCTAAATTTTTAGCGAGGCGACCTACAGCGAAGCTCTAGCGACGATCAATAATCGTCGCTGAAACCAATTTAGCGACGATTTCTGATCGTCGCTGAAACGCAGGAATCTTGTAGTATTTACCCCACTGCCTCGATCTTTAATTTATTAATCCCCACTGCCTATCCTCGTATTCATACACCCAGGGCCCAGGGGTAATGTAATTTGATGTTTGAAGCATTGGGATATGTTTTTATTCCAAAATTTCCGTTGCTTCCAATAACCGTTGTTTCATAAAATTCTTGGCCTTTGTTTATTTTTTAATTCTTGGACTTTGACTAATATTTTCAACGAATTATTACTTTGTTAGTTACTAGTTACTAGTATCTTTAATTCATTAATCCCCACTGCCTCGATTGACGATTCTATAATTTATTCTTCCCCAATATTTATTCTTGGCCCAATCTCATATTCTCATATTTTATTTATTTAAAGATGTGAAAGAACTGAAACAAAGAAGAGGAAATTAACATCTCCTATTTGGAATGATTTTGAAGCAATAGAAGTTAAAGGAAAACGTATGGCGAAATGCAAATATTGTAAAAGTATCTTAACGGCTAGACTAAGCGATGGTACAAAACATCTTTGGAAACATATTAACAGTCAACATCCATCTAGGTCCAAAAATAAGATAGGACAATTATTGTTGGCATGTGATGAAAAAACGAAAGAAGTGAAAAAATTTAATTTTTCACAAACTGTAAGTAGATAAGCCTTAACAAGGATAGTTATATTGCATGAATATCCTTTCTCCATTGTTGAACACAGTGGATTTAATGAATTTGTAGGATCTCTTCAACCTCAGTTCAAACACATCTTTAGGAATACACTGAAGAAGGATTGTTGTGATATATATAAGGAGGGAAAAGATAAATTGTATTCATCTTTAGGGTCATTGAATAGTCGAATATCATTTACAAGCGATATGTGGATCTCAATACAAAATAAAGGATATTATGCAATAACAGAACATTATATTGATGATGATTGACATTATACAAAAAATTTTTTTAACTTTTTTGAGGTAAAGAATCGTCACACTGCAGATGTAATATCATCAGTTATCTTTGAAAAGATATTTAAGTGGAATATTGACAAAAAATTATGTGTTTGTTTTTGGATAATTGCACAACTAATGATTTTGTAATCAATCGACTAAAACAACGATTACCAAAAGAAACTTTACCATTAGAAAAACAGTTACTCCATGTAAGATGCACGGCACATATTCTGAATTTGATAATACAAGACGAGGTGAACCTAACCAAGGATGTTACATCTAATACAAGAAAAAGTGTGAAGTATGTGAAGGGATCACTATTGCGACAAGAACGATTTACGGTAAGTTTATAATTGATTTATTTAATTTACTTAATATGATTTATGAATATTTTGTTGTTGTTGAATTTAGGAATGTGCAAAACAAGTTAGAGCTCATTCGAAGAAACTTGTTTTAGATGTATCAACTAGATGAAATTCAACTTTTTTAATATTGGAAATAACAATTTTATTCAAAGAGGTATTCAGTAGATATGAAATCATTGATCCATTTTATACATTCAAGTCAAGTGAAGATGATTGGATGATTGCTCAAACTTTATGTGAATGTTTGGGTTTGTTTTATGATGTGACCCAAGTTTTTTCAATGACACAACATTCAACGGCTAATCAATATTTTCCATTGATTTGTGACATTCACTTGAAGTTTATTGAGTTTTGCAATAATCAAAATACGTTCATTTCAAATCTCGAAAAGTGTATGAAGTTAAAATTTGATAAGTATTAGCGCAGTGTTATCCATTACATCAATTTTGGATTCACGTTATAAGGTAATATTGACTAACTCTAGCTTTTCATCTTGTTTATGTTTATGTTTTTTATTTATATTTAAAAATTGTTAGGTTCAAATGGTGAAGTTTTACATGAATGAATTATATGACGAGTCTTGTTCGAAATTGAATGTAGATGGAATCAAAAGTATCCTTTAATAATTCTATTATAAATATGCACAACAAATGAATTGTGAAAAATTGAAAACAGGTATTATTTATATATGAATTATTTTGATTATAAATTGAAAACAAGTATTATTGAAAACAGGTTTGTTGAATGATTGATATTTATAGGTGAAAGTTTTTTGCGAAGAGACGCAACCCCCGCACCACGAACAAAGAGTACTTTGCAAAAAATTCATCAATATTTTAAAACAGAAGCAATATCTACCGTAGAGAAGACCGAACTTGAGTGTTACTATGATGATGGTTACGCTCCAAAACAAGGTTTTGATATTCTGAATTGGTGGAAGGTACATCAACCAAAATATCTCATTTTGTCTAAAATTGCAAAAGATTTTCTTGCCATACCGGTTTCGACAGTTGCATCAGAGTCCGCTTTTAGCACTGGTGGTCGAGTCGTTCACAAATATCGAAGTTCACTGAGTCCTGAGACAGTAGAAACTTTGGTGTGTACTCAAGATTGGTTGCGAAGCGGACGTTTGGGTAATTTAATTTTATTACTAATAACTAATAACTTTACAACTTTTATGATTTAATACTTTGTTAATTTAATTGCAGATAAAAATTTATCGACAATTTTAATGGAAGTGGTGGAACTTAAATCAATAAACTCAACTGAAGATGAAGTAATTGATGACGATTGTTGTGAGGAAGAAAAAGACTTAGAAGAGAATAATATTATAGATTTTAACTAATTAACTCTTAGACTTTCAAGTTGTTTTAGACTTTCAATTTGTTTTAGACTTTCTAGTTGTTTACTTGTTTGACTTTATGTTTATTTATTTTTCTAAAATTTATTAACTATTTATGTATTTTTAATTATTTATAGTTTTTAGGTAAAAAAAATTTAATTTATTTGAACCCGGACCCGACCCAGACCAGACCTGGATTTTTTCATGGGTCTGGGGCGGGTCCAGACAATTGAGTACTGGACCCGGATCAAGTTCATGGGTCCGGGTCCAGCTCAGCTGTCCCAGACCCGTCCCATTTACAGCCTTAGAAACAACCCACTTGCATGTTTCTGAAAATTAATCTGATATCAACAGATCCAGATTCATTATCTGATACAAATCAGAATTCATTATTTTTAACTTCTGACTCACACTCATCAGAACCAGCATCAAATGATCCAAATTTAGAAAAAGAGTTAAGTTCTGACTCTAACCCATCGATATCTTTACATCATGATGTTAACAATGAAGAACTTCTAGTATCCGGAACAATTAGTTCAGCTTCAGATCATACGTCTATTCCTACGATTTCTCCTACAGTAGCACCCAATACTGTACAAAAATTTCAAAATCATACAAAACTAAGAAGAGGTTCAAGGATAAGAAATCTAGCTTCCAACTAAATATAACATTTATGATATGAGTTTGCCTAAAGGTCTTATTGCTAGAGTCATTGAAAACAAAGAATTAATTCCTAAAAATTTTAAAATAGCACTTTCCATTTCAAAATGGAAAGAAGCAATGGATGATGAATACAAAGCGCTTATCGACAATAACACTTGGGAATTAGTACCTGATTCAGGAAAACTAAATATTATAGGAACTAAATGGGTGTTTAAAATTAAAAGGAAAACAGATGGCACTTTAAAGAGATATAAAGCTAGATTAGTAGCTCAATGTTTTAAGCAACACAAAGATATTGACTATAATCTGATTTACATTCCGATTGTCAAATCATCAACAGTAAGAATAGTCATATCTTTGGCGGTAAACAGAAAATATATACTTAGGCAAATTGATGTGAAAAATGCATTTCTTCAAGGAAATTTACTTGAGACAATTCACATATCTCAACCGTCAGATTATATAGATCCATCTAAACCTTCTCATATCTACAAACTAAACAAAGCCATTTTTGGTTTGAAGCAAGCACCTAAGTCATGGTACTTAAGGCTAAGCAATTTTTTAATACTAAATGAGTTTGAAAATAGTTTGGCTGACTCATCTTTATTTGTCTATAACAAGGATAACATTCTAATTTGGATTGTGGTATACGTTGATGACATAATCATCACAGGCAATAACAGTAATGAAATTGAAAATTTCATTAAACACTTGTGTTCTGAATTTAAGTGTAGAGATTTAGGCTTATTAAAGTTTTTCCTAAGAATGGAATTAATACATAAACAAGATGGTAGTATATCATCATGAACCAAACAAGATATGGTTTAGATATTTTAAATAAATATAATATGCTTAGCTGCAAACCATGTAAGAATCCTGTATTACTAGGATCTAAACTAAAGAAACTTGAAGGTTCCTTACTTAAAGATTCGACCTCATATAGAGCGTTAATTGGATATCTCCAATATCTTTCTAACACAAGACCAGACCTTACCTATTCTATTAATCAGGTTGCTCAACATGTTCAAGAACCAAGGGATTCTCATTTAATAGCAGCCAAAAGAATTCTAAGATATGTTAAAGGCACTCTAGAACATGGGTTACACTTCACAAAAAATAATGAGAATAACAAAATAGTTGGCTATTGTGATAGTGATTTCGCTGGTGATCCAGACACAAGGAAATCTACCACAGGGTTTTGCATTTTTATTGAAGGAAATATAATAACATGGTCATCTAAAAAACAAAACACAATCTCTAGGTCTAATGCCGAGGCTAAATATAGAGCATTGGCTAATTTAGCCACTGATATGAGATGATCTTCATTTATTTGCAGAGACCTTTTCTACCCCCATTATCTCTATACCTAAGGTACAATAAATCAGCCATTTTTATGGCACATAATCCGGTGGTTAAGCAAAGATCTAAACATATTGAAACAGATATTCACTTTACTAGGAAACTAATATCTAAAAAGCTATTAAATTTAGAACATATTTGTTCTAATAAATAAATTGCAGATATTTTTACTAAAACAATTTTACATAATCTTTTTATTAGTCTTTGCAGGAACACTAATATGTTTTTTACAACTAAAACAGGTAAGTATGATTTATGTGAAATCACATTTAATCTTACTTGTTATGTTTGTTTGTTGTTTCTGTGTTTACAGATTGATGAGTAGGGATAGTCTCGGATCAGAAGACTAGCTGAGTAGATATTAGGTAATGTTATATTTGTTCTCATAAGAGGGTTTTTCAGAATAAACAACCACTGGTGTTTTGCCCCTCATATGATATCAATTATTTATTATTTAGTGCATCTGACTCACAATAGCTAGCGAAAGTGTTGCTGTTATATAAATCACGGTTTATCAATTACAGTTCACTCTATTACTAATTTAAAAGGGGGTGTTATGAGATTGATTACTCTACTAATTAGGAATTGAGTTCACTAAGAGCAATTGCTACAATAGTTAAACATCGATTGGTTTTACTAGAAAGTAGTTAGTGTAGTTAAGAAAACATGTTGTTTGTTATTTGAATTGAGTGTTTGCATTTTCTCTTCAAATACTCTTGTTATATCTTCTTCCAAGGTTAATGAAATTAATGATTCATTTTAGATTTCGATTATAGTTTTGATCAACTCTAATAAATATTATATAAGATACTTATCATGTGGTCTGTGTTTATTCTTTTTATTGTTGTTTTTAGATGACGAAAATGCTATCGGAGGCATATTTAGTTAGCATATAAGATGATTATCATGTGGGTTGTTTCTTTTAATTTATTACTATTTTTAGATGATAAACATGCCATCGGGTGCACATTTGTTAGCATATAAGATATTTATCATGTGGGTTATTTGTATTATTTTTATTGTTGTTTTTAGATGACGAAAATGTTATCGGGTTAGTTGTTAACATGTAAGATAATTATCATGTGGGTTGTTTCTATTACTTGTTGCTGATTTAAAATGATAATAGGATTAGGGGGGATTTACATGAATGGACATGGGAATAAAGATATAAATGCATGTATGAATGAATGAGTTAATGAATGAAGGAAAAAATACATGAATGAGATATGACCGAGGTGTTTTGACGCTTAACCGACGGTGAATGATGAATGATGACCCATATGGATTTATGAACGATGAATGATTGATATTATTAGACTGAATGGTTACTTGCTCATGTGTTGTGTTAAAAGATAATGTTAGACAAATGTTGGTGTCTATGCTTTACATACTGAGTGATGTAATCACTCATAATCACTCACGGATGCATGTAATATTGTTGCAGGAATGAAGGTAACCTTGCCTAACTGGAGTGGTAAGAGACAAAGGACTCGTCGAGGTGACGAGGCACGTGTGCGTAGAGGGTAAAATGTTGTAGTCATTGTCCTCTACTTTGTTTATAATAAGTACTATTTTAGGTTTCCTGAATACTGAATGCTTGTGGAATATTTCATTATGTTAAACTTCCATTTAGAAGTAGAATATTACGAATTATTTCATGATATTAAAACTCCGTTTGGAAGCAAGGTTTTACAAGTGGTATCAGAGCCTAGAGAAAAAAAATCAGGATATGTGTTGAGTCATATCCTGATCATAGAGGGGGAATGGGATGGGAACATAGTGGCTTACCTCCAATTCGGAAGAGATTGATATAGTTCGAGATTACCAGTCTGGTTTCCGTGAAAATCGAAATATATATGAATCGTTTTTCGATTCTTATGAAAAGGTATTTTGATAAGTGTCATTAATTAGTTATTAGGCCGGCCTAACAAGTCTCGGAGTCCAACTTAAGCCCAACTTGAGTCTAACTTAAGCCCAACTTGAATCCAACTTAAGCCCAACTTTTTTATTTATTCATTGTACATGTATATTCCGTTTCAAATTAAGAAGATCCTAATCTTTGTCAAAAATGGAAATCCATTTACGTCCTTACTCAACAAAATGTAAAGCGTTTCAATGAAAATTGATTGTTATGTTGTAGCTAATGAAGTTTGATGCATTTTACACTTTTTAATTCTAATTACGTATCACACTATATACACAACTCGATTAATTAAGTTGATCATAGTTTTTTTTTGATAACAGATGATATTTCTCTACAAATGTAAAATTGTTAACTTTCGGATGATATACCAAAACCACATAATATATCATCGAACAAATTTAAATAATAATGTATAAAATAAGATTCAAAATCTCAGAAATTTTAATAGTTCATGAAGTAAATAAACAAAGACTGTGTTTACTTTCTTCTTCTTCTTCTTTATTATATCTCCCTCTTTGACTCTTTCTTCTACTACTACTTTCGATTTCATCTCTCCATGGGAATTTTCCTTGTCTTCGTCTTTGTCTTCTTTCTTCTCCTCTCCGTCACAGTTCTGAGTTTTGTCCTTGTCCCAGAACAGCTGCAGCTAGAACAAGACTCCAATAACAATGGGTGCCTACTTAATTTCTCGTCACACAGATATGTATATTCTAATATCCATCCGGTTTGATTTGCTGATTTTTTTTTTGATTCAGGCAAAGAAATGCCTCCTCCTTGGATAGTGGCAGTGGCGACGGTAATATGACGATGAGGGTTGATATCTCACAAGTGACCCAGATACTAAAGCATCCAAAGTTAGTCACTTTCTTTCAATTCTACAACTCCATGCACTTTTTCTTTTGTTCTTTCTTTCTTTCTCAACTGCGTCTCTGGATGCGATTTATTATTTATAGAGCTTTTATCTATCAACGTTTTTTATTTGATGAGGAGTGCGATCACATCATCGGGCTGGTAATTATATATAGTTATCTATTTTGTAATTTGAGCATTGTCATTCTTTTTAATGAAATTTAATTATTTAAAAAAATTTATAGATGTCGTTGAGAATCTTTTATGTTTAGGCAAAAGATAAGTTAAAAAAATCAGAAGTGATTACAACAGATGATGTTGAGATTGGCATGATTTCCGACGAAAGAACAAGCTCAGATACATTTCTTGAATTGAATCAGGTATACATGTGTTAATATCTTTTGCAATACATTATTTTAATCATTGAATTAAATATTAATAATGAACATAATTTGATAACATTCAAGATACGACGCACCTGATCCGTGTCCTATATATATACTTACATTTTACTATATCTTATATATAACTTTAGAATCGCATTTAGAGCTAGTTTGAGTTTCTTCTTAATTACTTTGATTTATTAAGGATGAAGTAGTTTCAAGAATTGAACGTAGGATTGCTACATGGACGTTCCTCCCTGAAGGTAAATCAAAGTTAGCTAGTTAGCTAAATTGAACGGATTGACATACATATGTATGGAATAAATATATTATGCATCAGCAGGAAATGGAGAGGGGATACAGGTCTTGAGATATGAGAAGGATGAGAAGAACGATCCACACTACGATAGCTATGGAGATAACACGACGAGTGGCCATCGTATGGCTACATTGATCATGTACTTGTCTGATGTTCAGAAAGGCGGCGAAACTGTGTTTCCTCTTGGAAAGGAAAATGATAAAGAAGACGATGACACATGGTCAGATTGTGCCAAGAAAGGCTATGCAGGTAATATATATATGATAATGATACAGAGGATATATATATCATTCACATGATATTGTATTGAATGATGATTAGTGAAACCAAAGCGAGGCGACGCATTGTTGTTCTTCAACCTTCATCCCAACTCAACGGAAGACATGGATAGCCTCCATGGAGGCTGTCCAGTGATTCAAGGTGTGAAATGGTCTGCAACGAAATGGATTCATGTGAATCCCTATGGTGTCATCAAGAAACCATCAGGATGTGCAGATGAGAAAGAGGAGTGTACAATCTGGGCAGAAGATGGCGAATGTCAGAAGAATCCTGAGTTCATGTTGGGAACCAAATTCAGTGTTGGAAATTGTCTCAAGAGTTGCAATGTCTGTTGATGAAATCAATCAATAATCATAAAAATTATCCAAGAATGTCAGATTTTGATCAGGTTTGTACCTTGTTTTGTGATTGGGTATGTGACTGTTGAAAGAAAGCGTAATTAATCCAGTGTTGAAATTGCCTCACTAGATGAAATGAATTGGAATGAACAGACATTACCTCACTAGATGAAATGAAAATAAGACACTTATCTCGTTTTAGCTTTAGTTACGGAAATGTTTCACAGATTCAAATGCTACATGAGATTATCAATTTATCATGATGGTAAATGACCCATTTGACAGCCAACATCAAAACCCATCGCGGTTGTAATCCAATCTAAATCATCACTGGAAGAAAAAAAATCAAATCAACAATGATAATTAGCAAAAACTGAAATTTAAAGCTGCTTTTAATAAATATATATTTACCGAAAAGTATCTGCATGTCTTCTACACCATTCTATCAAGTGCGGACTATCAATGACTTTCAATTTTCGAAGTTGGCTTAGCATCCTAGATGCATTCGATACATGCAACTTAGAACAATACAATATGTAAAGTTCATTGAGAGAATGAAAATGGCACATATCAACTAAACGCCATTCTTCCCAACTATTCATCCTATAAAATTTCAACTTCACTAGAGACTTAAATGAAAATTCTGGCTTTTCACTGTCATATATTTCAATACCCACTTGTTTTAGATTGGTAAAACCTGAAATTGTCAGGTCTTTAAGAAATGGAATTTTCCCCAGGACTGGAAGTGTTTCACAAGAACAAAGACTCAAAAACAACACTGTCAAGTTGGCAAGTGACCCATTTGATAACCAATTCGGAAATTGATTGCAGTAGTAATTTAATATTCTTAAGTTTTCAATATTTTCATTTGGTAAAAGATTGTCAAGGACATTTGAATATCTTTGTTTCAAATCCACATCATTAAAGTGTCCACTAACATTCCAACGAAATTCTAAGCCCTTAATATTTTTCTTAATTTCCAACCTTGCACTTTTTGCTTCCTCAACTGTCTTTACATTTTCCAATCCTATGATAGCGAGTGTTCCCCCAACATATGATAAGTTTTTCAACTCAGATATCGTGCAATATTCACCACACCTTGTTACTTTAATAATTGATGGCAATGTTTGAAGATTAACTAATTCTCCAATACCACATGTAAGTTTCACATGACCACAATACTTAGTGGAATGCACATACATGTGTTGCAGTTTTTTTAAATTTCCAATATCTTTAGGTAAATCAAAATCCGAAGAATTCCAATTTCCTAAAGATATTTGAAACCGAAGTGTGTATAAATTGTAAAGTTGGCACACTACTTTGGGAAGATTGGTAATCGCACCAATTAAATCGAGATACCGTAAATGCTTGAACAGATCAACTGAAACAGAAATTGTATCAAAATATGAAGCATCACATATCACCACTCTTACTTGTTTAGAGTCCGCATGTATAGGATACAAAGAGTGATGAAATGTGCGACCAACTATTGGTTCAATACAATTGTTGTTGTATGCACATATTTCCTCACTATTATGGCTAAAATTAGAGTTACCACTCACACTTAAATCACCATTTGCCAAAGATCGTCCGTCGCATATAAGAAGTTTTGCTAAATCATGCATGATATCATGCACTGAATATTTAACTTCACCAAAATGACCTTTATTTTGTTCAAGAAACGATCTATGCAGTAAACCATCAACACATTCAATTTCAACTTCTTTTATCAGTTTTGAAGCACCATCTTTGACCAACCCCTGAGCAATCCATAAATTTGCTAATTCAGCTCTATCAAACATATGGTCTTTAGGAAAAGCTGAGCAATACAAAAAACATTGCTTTAGTTCGTTGGATAAGTGATCATAACTTATCTTATATGTATTCAAGATGAATTCTGTTTTCCACGAGTCACTTTCTATAATAGTTCTCCACTTTTTCTTATCCCCATCTGTATCATTTAGAAGTTTACCAATGACACTAATCATCAAAGGCAATCCATTACACCTTTTCACAATGTCCATGCTCATATTCTTCAACTCTTGTTTTTTTTGTTCATCTAACCCACGAAATGCAAAATTTTGAAACATTTCCACACTATCTTTATAATCTAAAGTCTTCAGGTCATATCTTAAATATTCTAGTGTTGGGTATATTGCTTCTGCTGCTACTCTGCTTCTGGTAGTTACTAAAATTTTACTTCCATAAGAACCCAAATTAGAAAGAAATCCCAAACATTCCCAATCACATTGATTTTCGATCCAAATATCATCTAAAATAAGAAAGAATTTCTTCCCTTTCAATTCTTCTTGTAACTCCTCTTGGATAACGCTGAAAACATTAAAAGAGCATTTTTTCTTTGTTATAAATTCCAAGGAATCACGAGTAATCCTCTTTATATCAAAGTCATCCAATACACAAACCCAAAATTGTGTTGCAAAATGATTTTCAATATCTTTGTTTTTGTACAATTTTTTAGCAAGTGTCGTTTTTCCCAATCCACCCATTCCAACTAAAACAATCACTTGTTCATGACATTCCAAAATTTTCTCAGATAATTTCTTTTCGTCATAATCTCTGCCGTAGATATTTGGTTCGTCAGTGAAAGGAACACTTGCAGTTTTAAATGATCTCACTTCAGTCTCCTTGCCATCATGTTTTCCAAGGTTGTGAATATTATCTTTTTCTTTTAGACCAAGAACATCTTTCTTGGTCCTCTTGAGTAAGTCTTCCTCTCTATGGCTACAAATATAATCATACTTCACTCGCAACTTTTCCAAATTACTTAACATGTATTCAATGAACGAGGTGGAAAATAAATCAAAAGTTGTTTCTGAACTGTGTGCTCCAAAAGACATCTCCATAGAAACAGACAACAATGAGCCAAAAAAAATACATTCTTTAGTGAATACCACTGTAAAATAATTGAGTGAATAAAGCAATGTGACATTTTTATTGTTGCAGCGATGCATACCTCATTATTCATCTCTCTATTTACAGATATTTGATTTGATGTTGACACATCTTTGCTTCGAAGCTTATTATAGTAGGTAACAAAGAAAAATGAGAATAACATTTAAAAAAATGTATTTGATTTAACTATTTAAGACATATTTTTGTACATACCTTGTGATCTTTTGTATATGATTGTTGTTTGATGCTTAGACGAAAAAGCTCATAGTCATACTCTTCATAAAGATCCTCGACTTCAGAAGAATACAATTTAAGATAATAAAGCCATTGTTTGGTAGGTTGATGAGTTATCTCCCATTTTTCTTCAGATTCTTTTAATAAAACTTTGATTGTATTATAACGGAATTTTAAAGAATCAATCTTGTTCTTTATTTCTTCTTTCTTCTTGCTGTATTCCTTTTTGAAAGGATCCTCCATCTGAAGAGAGTTATAATATCATTAAAGAGACAATATACAATATACATTAACGCATACAAATCTTTATGTAATAGACTAGTCATTGTAAGAATGTCAATCATGATCAGACATGATCAAACTCACAAGTATTTACAATGGAGAAAACGGTATATAGATGATTGTAGATGCAATGGTTGTAGTTAAATGGTAGATAATATAAAAGGTTTTTTTAAGGAATAAAAAATGTACCTATGTACTAATATGCTTATGTATTTATGTATCAACCATGCCCAATTTATATATCTGTCTTCCCAAACATGTTATGATTTCTGCGGATGTCCCTTTCAATCTACTATATACAAAAAATTTACAATTGGATTTGATAAATTAAATCCATAAAATACATATATAGTCGTGAATTTTCTTTTCAGAGAAGTAGATACATTCTGAAACTAACAAGTAACAAACGCTATAAAAATTGTGAAGTACAAACTAGTATAAAATGGTGTGTGATAACTCAGTGATTGATGTATTTGCTATGATAAAGAAGCAAGCAAGTATATTTTTTGGGAACTGTGTGTATTTTAAATGGTTGATATGATATCCTATCCAAGTAAAAATGAATTAGATAAAAAAAATATTGATATCCTATCCAAGTAAAAATGAATTAGATAAAAAAAATATTGATATCCTCATGACCTCATCTGACCCTATCGCCTATCGGTAGTTCGATATGTTAATAAAAAAATGCATTAATTAATACTACGAAGATCTGAACTAAGATTTGTGGGAACCTGGATGAATGTCTGAATGTCTGAACTGATGAAATTAAAAATAATCATACAATTCAATAGATAAATGATGCAAGTGAAGAAATCAAGATACCAGAGGATAAAACACTTGAAACCTAAGATCCGGAATGATAGCAACAGCCTCCAAATTTTAGATCCAAGAACAGAAAGCCTGATTGCAAATCGGAGAAGCTCCAAACTGCAATAATGGCAGAAGAATCTTCTCCAGTCCACGCAGAGATCACTGCGGTTCTGTGCTGAAGATCACGGCGTTTCTCTTGGTAGCTTTCTCACTGTAAAAATGTAAATGATTCTTTTGTAGTTGGGCTTGGGCTTGATTGGGGAAGGGTCCCATTGGGCTTTCTTAATTTTTAGACTACTGTAATTCAAAGTCAACGGAGGTGGACTATTGAATGTGCAAATGGCAGAAGGAGTGAAGAACACGTAGGAGCTCCGCCGATGAAACCACTGGCCATTCTCCAACCCGCCGTTGTTTTCTACTGTCATACATATAAACTACATTAGTACTGAAACAACACCAACAATGGCAGGACCGAAGCTCCCCTCTTTCTCTTTTCTGGTCTTCCTCTTCGTCTTTGCTCTCTTCTGCTCCGATCTTGTCAGCTCCGGATTGCACATCCCTCTCTGGAACAGCGGCGGTTCCTATGGGTATGTATGAATTCTTTCTTTCTTTTTTTCACCTTCCTCTGCATTCTATAAATAAATACACACACGTACTTTTATGGGCTCTAGGGAAGATGAGGGAGACATAGGGTTTGACCCAACAAAGGTGACGCAGGTGTCCTGGCGTCCGAGGTACAAAACTGAAAACATTTCTGTCTTTAAACTCTTCAATGAATTGAGTTGAATTGAGTTGAATAGTTGGTAACTTTAATCGTGAATTTTGGTAGAGCGTTTATTTACAAGGGGTTTCTCACACCGGAAGAATGTGATCACCTCATAAAATTGGTACTTAGTTTATAAATTACAATCATTCCAGTTCAGTTTTGAAATTCAAACGATTGTTCGAGAACAGGGAAAGGTGAATTTGGAAAAATCGATGGTGGCCGATAATGAATCAGGGAAGAGTGTAAACAGCAATGTTCGAACCAGCTCCGGCAGCTTCCTTAGCCGACGTCAGGATGCGATTGTCGCCAGAATCGAAAAGAGAATTGCTGCTTGGACCTTTCTTCCCGAAGGTTTGTTTTTTGGTTGTTTGGATTTGAATTTTTAGTTGGTTGAATGGATTATTTTGGGTTTTTGAAATAGAAAATGGAGAGACGATCCAAATATTGAATTACAAAGTAGGGCAGAAGTATGATGCGCATTTTGACTATTTTCACGACAAAACAAACCAACAACTGGGTGGACATCGCATGGCGACTGCGCTTATGTATCTCGCGGATGTTGCAAAAGGCGGCGAGACTGTCTTTCCTAACGCCGAGGGAAAACATCTACAACCGAAGGATGATGGAACATGGTCCGATTGTGCGAAGAATGGGTTGGCAGTGAAACCGATGAAAGGAGATACGCTTTTGTTCTTCAGTTGTCATCTGAACGCGACAACGGATCCACTCAGCTTGCACGCAAGTTGCCCCGTCATTGAAGGGGAGAAATGGTCCGCGACCAGGTGGATTCATCTCAGATCATTCCAGCGACCCACCACGGCCAAAGAAGATAACAATCCCAAGGATATGACCGAATGTGGTGATTATAACGTTCTCTGCTCACATTGGGCTTCCCGTGGCGAGTGCCAGAAGAATGTCGCCTACATGATTGGCACCGCAGATGTCCCTGGCTACTGCAGGAAGAGCTGCCATGCTTGTTCTCCAACTTCAAAGTTCGCTGCTTGATTGGTTTTAACTGGATTAACGGAAGAGACGACACGTGGAAATTTAAAAGAGTTTGTCGGTTTCATGTTTTTTTTTACGCAATTACTAATCACGGATTCACGATTTAAATAGTATTTATATAGTCAATGAAAATAAGCAAAGATTTTCGAACATAATAAGTGGACTCATCATCCAGCCCAGCACACTTTGTTTATCTCACTCACATCAGGCCACATGGCTTCGTAGAGATGGATAACCCACTAACAGCCCATTATGAAATAAATTCCGAATTAACAGCTCGAATCAACGCGTAATTTCATTTAATAGCCGTTAATCATCGGAGTATTCTGATCGATGATGACCGTCGGTCAATTAGTCAAATCGGGATAGCTTTTGAGTTTTGACCTGATTTGGTCTTATTCTTGTTGCAAGTCAGAATTCAATTAGCGGGAAAGAAGGCGTCACGCACGAGGATTGGCATTTTGTACCATCATTCTATCGAGACAGCTAATATTCATGATTTCTTCTGGTTCCTGAAGAATACCCACAATCCGAAAATTCCTTCGGGCACTCCAAAATCCATTTTTAGGTCAAATGGAGACCGCCGTTGCTGGTATTGTTTCTATGTGGCAGGCGTTGTCCCTCGTTGGTATTCTCGGATGGGTAATTCTTTCTCCTTTTTTGGGCCTCACTCGGATTCTCCGTTCCTCCCTGCAACCATGGGTTGTTCGCCGAGTCATTGACGAAACTCCTATGATTCTCACTGTTCAGGTACGACAGCTGGCTCCCTCTGTTGTTTTTCTTTCTTTTCATTTTTTTTTTGCCTGCAGAGTTTGCAACATCGGCATCTGGACGTATTCTTCTCGGTTCTATCTTTTTGTGTCTCTGTGCCATTCTACACTGGTTTTCTCCCGCTCCTCTTCTGGGTTAGTTCCTATTTACGTATCCGTTTCGATTTATTTCTGTCAGATGTTCCGGTCCATGAAATCAAAGATTAAGAAACCAGTTTGACTTTTACGATCTGTTACATCTGTACACCAACTTCTTGAGAGCTTGATAAGTAGCGGATAACTACTCAAGAACTGTTCATGAACTGTGGAAATTTATTCACATAAAGTGAGATATCAGGACAGGCGAGAGTGAGGTATTGAAGCACCCAATTACCCATCTGAATTCTTTGGCATTCTTAATCTGATCTTCTTCAGAATATAGATTGCAATTGGACTTCAGAATAGAGAGATGATAGGATGAACCATGAAGTGGGCAATGTCCTGTATATAAAATAGAGCATTATTTCTAGAAGTAGATCTAAAAAACTAACTAACCAGGTAACTAATTACACATTAATTACTACTAATATTAGTACAATCCTATCATTAGAACTTTTGGTGTTGGATTTCAGAGTTTTTTGTACTTTTTGATGTTGAATTTTAGAGTTTTTCTTTATTTTTTATGTTGAATTTTAGAATGTTCATGTTTTTTATTAGTGATTTCAGAGTGGGCATGGCAAACTGGCTAGACAAGTTACCTTGCTTATTGCTTTCTGTGATTATGTTGGAAATACGATCAAGGTACTACTTAGCCGCTTAGGTTACACAGTTTTCCATACAGAAAGTAAAATCTGAGCTTAGAATTATTCAAAAGTTTTTTAACTTACAGGATTTAATATCAGCTCCTAGACCGAATTTTCCATCTATTAGAATATTAACCGCTACTGATGATGAGAAAGAACATGCTATGGAATTTGGATTACCTTCTTCCCATGCTCTCAACACTGTTTGTCTAGCAGGGTGTGTTGCTTTCTCTCAATCTACAGATTAAATTGCTTGGGGTTTTGCAGCTAATTGCTCAATTCATGTTCATTTTCGAGATTTACAGGTATCTTCTCCATCACTACACCTTAGAAGGTGGCTCTGGAGGAAACTTTGAAGATGACAGATGGACTTTTTTTATTGGATTTTTTGTAGTATCTTTGCTGGTTATTCTTATTGCTGTAGGTATGTTCCTCCTGATTTTGAATCTCTAAAGACTACTAAGAATGCGATTTTGAAATAGTTCTGGTCTTGTTGTCAGCAAGAGTCTACCTGGGAATGCACAGCATTGTTGATGTAATGGCTGGAATAGTAATCGGCATTGTTTTGC
This sequence comes from Zostera marina, assembly GCA_001185155.1. NCBI lineage: Eukaryota > Viridiplantae > Streptophyta > Magnoliopsida > Alismatales > Zosteraceae > Zostera > Zostera marina. Next base: position 764,660 of record LFYR01001368.1, read on the forward strand.
TTTCCTTTTGGAAAACAGTCGATAAACAAATCGATGATTTCATTATTTCTGATCTGAATGGTACAAAACACCATCACATATTCATATCCATCTTCTGATTAATAATACCATGTACATCGATTAACTATTTTTTTATCACAGTGACGAGTTTCTCTGCTGCTCTTTCTCTCTTGCTATGTTTTGCCTATCCAACTCCGGAGCGTCCCACTCCAAGTTTTGAATTCCATGTTGCGTTCACTGGCGTCGCATTTGGAATTGTAAGTGATACGAATCCCATTATTATTCCTTGCTCTCTTTCTCTCTCTTTCTAATTAACACATTATATGATTTCTAGGTCAGTGGTGTTCAGCAAACATTCCACCAGTTTCATCACGATGGAGTTGCACGTGTATTTACCTCACAGTTAACTGTCCCCATGTTTATTGGAAGAGTTTTGGTCGGTATTCCAGTGATCCTTGTTGTAAAATTCTGTAGCAAGACGCTATCCAAATGGGTGCTTCCTGTAATCTGCAATACATTAGGCATACCAGTCAGATCTTCATGCTACATCCCTGCACTTAAGGCTCATGATGGAAACGATAATTATTCCCAAAGCAAGCTGACGAAGGGTTACTTTCAGAAACTGTTATTCACCATCCAGGACTCCTATGACGTTGATACTGGAATAAGATTTCTACAATATGCAGGACTTGCTTGGTCCGTAGTCGATCTTGTACCTTCAATCTTCTGTAGATTGAGGCTGTAATTCTGCTACTGTGTTATGCATCATTTCATGTGTATCAGTGCATACCCTTCATCGCTTCTACTTTTATTCATTCTTTATTTTTTTTTACTTGATCGACTAGATTTTTCTGCTGGCTATTAACAATTGTTACTATTTACATGCTTCGTTTCATTGTTTTTTCCTAACAAAAAAGAAACTTGAGTTTGTGAATTCTTTGATCTTCTCTTGGCATGGAAACAAACTGTATAATATATCATTTACTAAAAAAGTAACAAATCACAGATTGAGAGTATCGATTTTACAAATTAAAACAACTAACAAGATAACAATTCTGAGTTGTCGACTGAAAAAAATTAGAATAATATCATTCAAATTAAAGCAGATAAAGCGTGACTCTACATAAAGAACAAAGACGAATAGAAATCCCACTTTTGAAAGGAGATTTTGGATTAATTCCACCCACATCTCCATCCATTCACAACTCCCCAAGACCCCAACAATAAAACAAATACATTTAAATTACAAATCAACATTAGTTAATACTTAATATCCCCACCCCTCTCAAAAATACCAAGTAGCTCCTAAATGAGCATTTAAGAAGAGTGTAACTGGTACGAACTATTAGCAGCAAGCAGATCACAACTCTTTATAACATTTTTGTTGCAACAGGAGGTCAGCAGGGTTACTTTGAATTTCTAAATTATAGGAAGTAATCTGGTGTTCTGCGGGTTACATCAGGCTCCCCTCTTCTTGGTGCTGGCTCAAACTGCAGATAAAAAAGTAAATACATTTGTAACGAATTTCGAGACACATGCTTAAGCTATTACTGGATAATAATCATAATATAAATAGAGAAAAAGACCTGAATAAATGTATGTTCCTTGCAATCATCAACTTCCAAGATGGATGCCATGTTTCCACATCGATAGCAATAATTAGGAGCACTGAATATGGTAACCACTTTTTGCTCCTGCAAAATACATGAATTAAAAATTTACCTAACATAGAAATTCTAAATTTTGAAAAACATGATGAGGGTAAAGAAGAGAGAGAAATCACATGTCCCCAGTTGTATCCTTCCATGACCAATTGGTGAGCTCTGGCTATCAATTTTAAACTATTGGTATGGTTGAATTGCTCTGATATATCCTGGTAAAAAAACCAAGTCAGGTAAAAGCAATATCACATTGAACCAAGAGATAAAGATCCCGAGATTACTTGACCGAAGGTATATCCAGCACCACGTGGTGATATGCCCCAGCCACAACGGTCATCAGGATCTGACCACAGAAGATCACACATCGGTCCCTCATGAGGGACTTCTTGTACACGATCAAAATTTCTTATGTGATCAAGTGTCTCGATAGATGGTGAGAGACCACCATGCAAACAAAATATTTCTGACTCAACCTTCAAAACATAAAACAAACACATGATGTTGCAGACTCGTGAAGAATCATATAAAGAAATGCATTAACATCAAATTTTAAAATTTAACAAGCATATCCTGAATAATACACACCAGTGCTGTCAGAGGGAAATAATCAAAAAGATCTGTAAAAGTCTTCCACACGTTTGGATTGCCATACCTATACATAGTTACAAGGTTACATATTAAACACAACACCAGAATTAAAATAAAACAACTATTTATTATTCATTACATTTATAGATTTGACCAAATAACAATAATAATCAATAGGTGTGGTTAAAAAATGAAGCAGCTAATAGGAAAAAAAGTTCTGTGCCAGTCTGAGGCTTTGAGCAATCATAAAAGAGAAACATTATGGTACTATTAGTACCTAAATTAAAAAATAAAAAAACCTTCAGAAAAAACAGTACGAATCAATAATGTTTAAAATATAGGTAGCATATTACTTACTTTCGCAGGCATTCATCGTAAAATCCGTAAACTTGGGTTATCTGCATATTGAAAATTGAATTACCTTAGGTTGATTTCATAATTCAGTAATCCACGAATGAATTGATGGTAGGAATGAATGACCAGTGATGATCCCATAAATATGACTACAACGTTAAGTTACCTACTAATGCATTTAGCCAATTAAAAACTAAGTCTAGACATGGCTCCAAACGACTAAACAGAACATGTGATCTGTCAATCTAGTAATCTGCTCGAGTTTTTTAATGCACTCGTGTGATCATACAGTGGAGGGAACAGCAGTAAAAAGCCAAATAAACTTGCCGGAGATTGCTGGAGAAGCTGGTCAGAGACAGGAAGACAGTTGAAGGGTGACAGCAGGATGGATTGGAAAGATAATAAAAAGGTAGGTTTTTTTAAAAGAGATTTTAAATTCTTTAAATAATTTTATCCAAATTAAATCTTCCTCAGATCTGATCTAGATCTTCTAAGACCACATGCATGATTGCATGGTCTTAGTAAAGTGCAAGAAGCATTATGTGGCATGTGTGCAGCACACATAGCCACATCAAATACCATGAGCCTGCTTGATTAAAATGAAACAGAGAAAATATATTAAGAAATTGACTACCTGACGACTTTCGTGATTTCCCCTAAGAATAGTTATTCTCTGGGAATGGCGCACTTTAAGAGCCACCAAGAGCTGGAAAAATAAATAACATATCATTGTATCAATAGATAATTAGATATATTATTAAAACTATATTCAATTTAACATTTTAACCAATCAACTTCAGATTGTATATTTGATAGTTTGAAATGAATTTCAAAATAAACGATAACGGAAAACTTACCGAGACAGTTTCAACTGAATAATATCCACGGTCCACATAATCACCCATAAATAAGTAATTGGTATCAGGACACTGCCAAGTGCCAACCCAAAAATAACATATTAACATCAGCCGAAACAAATGATTAAACACTAATATTAAAAGTGCCAATAAAGAATCTGGAGATACTGTGTTTCAAATAACATAAAGAAAAAAATGAATGTGACAACTCCTATCCAAATATCCACCTTCCTTGCACTCTCACTATAAATACTAAATAGTAGGTATAGAATTAAATAATAATCATAACATCAAGAAAAGGTACCTTTCCACCAATTTTAAATAATTCTGCAAGATCGTGAAATTGTCCATGAATATCTCCACATATTGTGACAGGACTTTTTACAGGCTGCAGAAAAAGAAAGTTTAATATCTAAATGTTTAAATCAGTTATAAAAAACATGTGTTGTATGAAAGAAACCCAAAATTTGAAAGAAAAAACATGAATGTTCAAAATGTTAATGAGTAGAAAAGTATGTTCAGCTAAACAAAAACTAAAAATGAAATTTAACAAAGGACATGGAACACAAATACCAATAATCAAGTTCATAGGTGAACATAGCCTTTGCAATTCTCTCTTTTTGTATACTAACACCAACCCCTAACCTCTATCACATCCATGCGCAGAAAAATAAAAATATGTCAAAAACCGCATCAACTATATTTCTCACCAACAAGACTAAAAATGTAAAGGAGGTGTGTACTAATGTGCAAAAACCATTAATTGTCACATCCTTCAAAAATTGCCCAGGATTTCTGTACATGCAAAGAAAGCCTTTTTAGAATTAAAAATGGACATATTACCCTAAGCCCAGACAACACCATGAATGCTGCAAACAACGCCAATGTTGAATAATAATAGTAGTATAATACTATTGGCAAAAGAATAAACATGGAAAAGGGAGGAAACTTTTAAAAATTATATAAAAAAACACCATAAGAATATATGCATATGGAGTATTGCCGTATTGGTATCAGTTGAAAGGAAATGAAATATAACCTGAACATTACTTTCTTCCATTAAAATCTCCTTGGCCTTCTCGCATAACGTTTTTACCTTTTAGTTGATTCCATGGAAGAAAACACAAAAGGTAGATGAAATTATTAAAAGAAGAGAGATTTCTATTCAGTTACACTCAAATAAATTGCATAGAATGGTCGAACCGAGTTTAAAAAATCCTATTACCAAAACATCGACTTTACTTATTACAGCACAAAACCAATTTCGACATCAAAATAAGTAGATGATATAAAATGGAAGAACAACAACAGAGACAATTTAATGTTGAATAAAAAAATGGAAACAGTGAATGAAGCTGGAGAAGAAGAAAGCAACCAACACAAAAAAAAAATCTGATCTAACAAAGGAAAAATACACAAAAAACGAGAAACCACAATTCCGATGTCTACAAAATCCAAAGAAACGGCAAACCTCCATTCCTCAAAATACAAATCACCGATCCAACTAAAAACACTCCGATCTAACACCGATCTACTAGAAAACACAAGAAAAACAGAACGAGATTCCTTACCTCTTGCTCAGACAACGGTTTGCATTGCATGAGTTGCACAATCTGCTCATCGACGTTCCCATGCGCATTGGAAGACGGTACATTCTCTCCCGCCGTCATCTTACCTCTCTGATCCCCGAGAACCCTAACCCTAACTTTCCTCCTTGTTTTCGTCTATTCCGATCTCGAGGTTTGAGCAACGAAAGGAGAAGACTCAAAGAGTGGAAGAGAGAGGGAGAGAGAGAGAGACAGAGAAGAGGAGAGAGAAGCTGTGATAGTCTTTAAATTGTAAAAGTTAAGGATATAAATTACACTTTAACACTTAGATTTCCTAAACTAACAATTTACTCCCTGAAGTTTCTCAAATCAAATCCACGTTTCCCATCCCAAGACATACATAAGAGATTTGATGTCTTTTAAAAAAAACACAAGATATGGTGTTTGGTATAAATTCCAAAGGTAATCTAAGACCAGTGGATGTACTTAGACTATTAGACACTTTAGTTAGGTTTGTCGATTCGAATTCGTTTAGTATCCGGATGATTCGAATTCGTCTGGTTAGTATTCGAATTTCAAAATTCGAATAAAATATATGAATTCGATTCGAATAACATTTATTAAAAAAACTCAAAAATAATATTTTATTTTTGTTAAAAAAACACTGTAATATTTTTTTTAAGTAAACCATGTAATATTTTTTTTGAAACAAACCCTGTGATATTTTAAACATAACAATGTAACATATAAATATTAAATCCAAAACAATTTAACATAACAAATATCAATCCAATAAAATTTAACATAAGTGCTTAACAATTAACAATATATCCAGCATAATTTAAATTTTTAACATAATCTAAGCTCCATTTTATAAAATCCAGAATTTCAGATCATCCAATCATCCATAAAGATATCGAACAGATTAACCATCGTCCATTGAACACCTGTTTAAGAGTAAACAAGTATAAAACTCCTACTTCGGTGACTCCTACTTCAGTTTTTTATCTAAAATAGTGAAATGTGAAAGGAAGAGTAAGGGATTAAGTCACGACTCATGAAGATTAAGATGTAAAGAATAAAGATTAGGAGATAAATATGAGAAAAAATAGTAAAAAAAAATTCAGAATGAGATGGAGTCAAAAATATAATATATTATTCAGTGTGAGAAAAAAATTCAGATGGTCAAATATATATTACTCAACAAATGGGCAAAAAAAAAACGCATTTCGTCTCTGAAAACAAAAGGGGGGAATGGGAAACAGGGAAAGTTATCTACTCCTATACTATTTCCGTTTTTTTGTAAAATGTGAAAGGAAAATGAGAAAGGCATGAAACTTACCAGTTACCAAGATGAAAAGGAGCAAACCCTAGCTACTCTTAAGAAAGAGGGAATGGGAACAAACCCTGGCTATTCTTAAGAAAGGGGGAATAAAAAATAAGAATGGTTTATTAGAGATTTAGGTAATTAGAGATTTGATATTTTTATTATTTGAGAATGATTTATCATTTATTAGTGTTGTTTAATAATTTATTGTTAATATGGTCTAAGATATTTAATATTTACATATAGATTACATTATAATATTATATTAGAGAAAGTTAAAATTATTATATATTTAATATTTATTCGAATTTACATAATTATCGAATTCAATTAGAGGTATTCGAATTCGTTTAGTTTCGGATGACATTTTAAGTATCCGAATTCGAAATCGAATACGGATTTCGAATATCCATTGACAGGTCTAACTTTAGTTAAACCCATAGATCTCAAAATCCAAAATGTCATAACAATAAAATCTCTATGAGTAAAATGAACGAGATGTGAATTTGTAAATGGGGGAGAACAATGTTCGATCCCTCCTAAAATGTTATTAATCAATATATATACACTTAGGAGGTATTAGATCTAACAGAATTCACTTACAATTCTGTATCCATTAGATTATTTTAGAAACATTAACGTAATTAACTACATAGCTAATAAAAATAATTAGTTATGTACAATAATACTCATTTTATAACTCTAATAGCCCTCCTCAAACTCATTTATAATCATCAATGAGCTAGGTTGGCTTTGAGTTCCAAGAATGATGTTAGCCTTAATGTTTTGGTCAACACATCTGCCCTTTGCGTAGTGTTTGAAATATGAACAACTTCTAAAATTCTTTTCTCAACCCTTTCCCTCACAAAATTAAAATCAACAGCCGCATGCTTGATCTTTGTGTGGAAAACAGGGTTAGCAGCTAATTGTGTAGCACCCAAGTTATCACACCATAACTTGTAGGGTTTATCAATCTTTATACCCATCTCACATAGCAAATTAGCCAACCAATCCATATCTGCAGTTGCAGCAGTGATTGCCCTGAATTCAGACTCAGTACTTGATCTGGACACTGTAGGTTGTTTCTGAAAACACCATATTACCAAGGATGAGTCCATATAAACCATGTACCCAGTCTGGCTTTTCCTATCAGTTACATCAAAAGTCCAATCAGCATCACTGTATGTTGATATGTTACAATTCACAGATTTTGTAAGAACAATTCCCATAGCCTGAGTGCCTATCAAATATTTGAGCACTCTTATCATCATCATCCAGTGAATTTTCTTAGGTTTATCCATAAATTGAGTCAGCTTATTTACAGAATAGACAATATCTGACCTTGTCATTGTCAAGTACTGCAATGACCCAATGATTCTTCTGTAATCAGTGTGCTTCTCAATAACCTCTGCATCAGAAAAAAAATGGTTGATCATACTGCATTGGGGTAGATATGGGCTTCAGACTCTGAAAGTCATGTTTGTTCAACAAGTTCAGTAAATATAATTGTTGATCCAGGAACACTCCATTCACATGTTTTCTTACCCTGATTCCCAGAAAATATTCCAGATTCCCACACAATCTCACCACAAATCCAGACTTCAAATTGTCTAAGCATTCCTTCACTGAGCTAGAACCAGTGATTACCATATCATCCACATACACCAGGATGTAAATAATCTCTCCATCATTTCTTATAAACAGAAATTCATCAGACATACATGCTTTGAACCCCATTCTGTCCAAAGCTTGTTTCAAGCGTCTAAACCACATTCTAGACGCTTGTTTCAATCCATAAAGTGTCTTCTTTAAAAGACATACATGAGTAGGTCTTGATTCATCAAGAAAGCCAGCAGGTTGTCTTATAACAATCTTTTCTTCTAAATGACCGTGAAGAAATGCATTGCTTATGTCAATCTGTTGCATCTCCCAACCTTTTGAGATTGCCAAAGTGAGAACAATTCTAATGGTTTTTGGCTTGACCACAGGGTTGAATGTCTCTCCATAATCCTGTCCTTCCACTTGATTGGTGTCATTTGTCACCAATCTTGCTTTCAATCTTTCTACTGTCCCATCTGATTTCTCCTTGACTTTAAAAAGCCATATATTATTGATTCTTCCTGCATTGCTGCCCTCCATTCAGGATCAGACAGAGCATATTTTACTGATTTTGGTGCACTTTTAAGAGTTGGAGTGACAGACAGAATGAGATATGACCTTCCCTCCTTCACTGCTCTCCTTGTTATAGGAACATGACTACTATCTCCCTCTTCATCAGATTCATTAGGATAGTATTCCTCATCTGATGAACCTTCTAAATTTAAACAATCATCATTCAATAAGTACTGATCTTCAACCGCTTGTTGTTCATCTATCGCATCTGATGGAATTTCAGAAATTTCAGCATTAACCACTGCATCTGAGCCTCTCTTTCTTCTAGCATAAGTCTAAATCACTTGATTACATTGACTCGGAATATTTTCTGATGTAGTAACAGATAGAATATCCTCTGTTCCTGTCTCTTTAACTTCAATTAATTCATGTTCAGACTCTTCTTTAGAGCTGTGCTCAGACATTACACTATCTGTTTTGGAAATGTTTTTGCCAAAAAACTGTTTTTCGTGAAAAACCACATCTCTAGATAGCACTGTCCTTCCATCTTCCATGTTCATACATATATAACCCTCACAGTTGGCAGGATATCCCATGAAGACACATGGAACAGATTTGTCATCAAACTTGTTTTCCCTATAGGGCCTCATATTAGGATAACAAATAAAACCAAAAACCCTCAGCTTGCAATATTCTGGAACTCTGTGATGAAGTGCTTCATAGGGAGAAATTCCTCCCAAAATCTTTGTGAGGTTCCTGTTGTACACATAAACAACATTCATAAATGCATAATCCCAGAATTGTTGCTCAATCCCAGCATGATTAAGCATTGCCAGTCCTGTATCAACTATGTGCCTATGCCTCCTTAATTTCCACCTTCCCCATCTGTGGGTGGGTGTGTGGACAGCTTAGACGATGCACTATACCATTTTCTCTCAAGGTAGAGGAGAGCTTGAGAAATTCCTTAGCATTATCACTCTGCAATGCTTTAATTTTCTGATCATACTGCCTCTCCAGTAACCTCTGAAATTGCTTAAAACAGTCCTCAACTTCAGACTTTCTCTTCATCAAAAACATCCAATTGAAGCTAGTAGATGCATCGACAAAATTGATGTAATATTTATAGCCTTCAGAAGATTCAGTGGGTGCAGGACCCCATACATCAGCAAAAACCAGCTCTAGTGGATGTTCATAAACAGTGGATCTTTTTGAATGTTTTAACTTTTTAGATTTAGTTACACAGCAGTTCTTACATGGAACATGAATCTGCTTAATATCAGTAACTACAATCTTCTTATTTTTATTTAAATCATCTACTGCTTTAGAATTCAAATGCCCTAGCCTTAGATGCCATGTTCTAGCTGTTGCCTTCATACCAGTCTCCACTAAATTCACCAGCATTCCAGATTTTTTGATGTTGACAGGAATCTCATACATCCCATCACCTTCTGTTCCACGGATCAACACTTCTTTAGAAATTAGGTCCTTCACAATCACTCTGTGTGAATCAAATTCCATTGAAACTTTGTTATCAATACAAAATTTCTTAACATAAATTAAATTTTGGCTGCTGAAGGAACATAAAGCAGTTGATCCAAATTAAAAATTCTATTATTGACTGAAAAAATAGAATTACCAAAATGTATGATTTTCATAGGTCTACCTTTCTGCAGTGTTGATAGACCTATCACACTTTAAACTCTGTTGCACATTGCTCTGAGTTTTTGTAACATGGTTTGTGGCCCTGGAATCTGCAAATCATAAATCTGGAATATTTTCTGCATCTGAATTTATTCCATTCGCATATTGTTCCCTCTCTTCATCCTCAATTGCAACTACATTGATCGAGAGCTCATCCACAGTTCCTGTTTCAGGGTACCAAACAGATCTAGGAATATTATTATAGATAATATTTGCAGTCATCTTGCCTGTGGGACCATTGGATGACAATGTCCTATTATGAGTTGAGGGATATTTGGTGATGTTGAGACGATTGTAACAATTCAGAGCTCCATGTCCCTTAATACTGCATATTTGACATGGAATGCTCTTGAGATTAATCTTCTCTTGCTTGTGACTATTTTTCTCAGTCTCAACCACATTAGCACTTAAAGAATTGCTAATGTTAGATATGGATCTCCTCAGCTCAGTATCCATGAACATAGCCTTCACTTCCTTGTATGTGATCAGATCTCTCCTTACTGTGATGTTCTGACTCAGAGATTCATACTCATCTCCCAACCCTGCCACCACTAGTAGAATTAAATCTTCATCTTCAATTTTCTTCCCTGCGACAGATAATCCTTCCACCAAGCCATTTATCTCAGCAATGTACTCCGGAAATGATTTTCCTCACCTCCTTAAATTCTGCAATTTTTGTTGAATTGCAAGAATTTGTGATCTGGACGAGGATGCAAATTCTTCCTGTAGAGTCTTCCAGCAATCTGCAGAACTTTCACAATGCGCCACTTCCGTGATCATAGATGGCGTCATCGATGACAATATCCAACTTAAGATCAATTGATCTTGTCGGATTGCCTCTGGTGTGTCCAGCACAGCTTGCCCAAGGAGATATGGCAGTAATCCATTACCTCTCAATGCGCCCATGAACTGTTTCTCCAAGCGAAGTAATTACTTCGATCCAGTGCTACTGTTTTGGGGGATTTGATGACTACAACCTTCGCCGGAGCCCGCATATCCTCTCGATTAACGGCAACAGTATTCTCTCCGTCTTCCATTGATTAATTTAAGGAAATATGATCAGAGGTAGAAGAGAAAAAAAACAGATCAATTAATTGCTCTTTGATCACAGAAACAGTGATAAAAAAAATCCCCCCAGAATTTGATTAGTTAGCAACTGATACCATATGAGTAAAATGAACGAGATGTGAATTTGTGAATGGGGGAGAACAAATGTTCGATCCCTCTTAAAATGTTATTAATCAATATATATACACTTAGGAGGGATTAGATCTAACAGAATTCACAAACAATTCTGTTAAATCTTATCCATTAGATTATTCTAGAAGCATTAACGTAACTAACCAAATAGCTAATAAAAGTAATTAGTTATTTACAATAATACCCATTTTATAACTCTAATAATCTCAAATCATTGTTTTCAAATTTAAGAGTTCATATTTCATATCAGATTTTCTTAACAATAACTATTAAGGTTTTTTATGGTCCAAAGTTTGAGTCTCAATTTATATGTATTTTAATTAAATTTTTACTACGATATATTATGTAATTCTGATAAATCGTAGAAGTAAATATTTCTATTTGTAAAAATATACCTTTCGTTGTAAAAAAAACTGAAGATTGATAATAGAAGAAGAAATAGCAATTATCAACAATTTCCTAAAATATTGCTTTCAAACCAAAAGTTTCTCAAATCCTATATTGTAGTTTATTTTTCTATACATTATAATATTATATGTGTGTATAATTTTTTTGGTGAAATTAAATATGTATAGATAATTCCTAATTACTGAAATAGTGAAATACCAACATGAGAATGTAGTTAGTTAATGAGTACCCTTTAATGAATTCACACAAGAAGTGGTTCGATCAAAGGGTTCCGCATCGGCCTAACATCGTGGAGCCTCATAGTGAAAGTAATGAGCACACCAAGAAGAGCACATGCCAATGGAATTAAACCCGACCCATATCTTGTTGCTGACTGACAGACTCTAATATCGCTGCAGCCATCGATGCTCGAAGATGCTACGAGCATAACCAATTCAGTTGTTTTAGAAAGAAAACGAAAAAAGGGTTTTAAGAAACCAAGCCAAATGCATTAAAAATTCAGAAACCAAACTTCAGGAACTTACTTTGATACGATTCAAGAATATATAGAGCAATTCCACATGAGATTTTATCTAGAAAGCTCAGAGATCCATACACAAATGCTGTTCCATTAAGATCTTCACCGACCAGTATACCTTCCATGCTAATACAAGTCACCTGCACATGAGTAATTAATAGTAGAATATATTCTTTATGGAGTTTGATCAATGAAGGGTTGCTTAAATTTGACAATATTATAACTTCATTTTAGTTTTTTTTACCATCATTAAAGCATTTGCAACACCAGTGGTTATAGAAAGAATGTACATTAGATTATGAAATTTGTTAGGAAGAATGAAGATTCCAATTCCAGAAAATATCCAAATAACACCTCCGGCTGTAAAAAATGCCTTGAGACGCCTTCCATTCCATTTCATCTCCTATACATATAATTTTTAAATTTAGAGATTCTTCGAATTTTGAATAATTTGAGATTAATTCTGTTTCACCTGGAGAATTACAGACACAAAGAAGCTGCAAATGTATATAATTCCAGGAATCTAGAAACAAAATTATAGAAACATCAAACATTATATCTATCAATTAGTAATCTTTAAAGAAAGTGATTTTTTAAACTAGTATCAATTGTATTATTACCAATGCCTTGGATGTTTGAGCCATTCCAAGATCGTTAATCACATAAAAAGCAAGAAGAGCCTGTAATGTATAAACAGATGGTAAAATAAAATCAGCATGTTTTCCGATATTTTCTTTCAGTGAAATTTCTTCAGAAGCTTTACCTGTGAAACATTGGTTACAAGTCGAGTAAGCATATATACAAGAGCAACTTGGTAGTATAGAGTCTTCTTGAACCAATAAATCCATGGAATTCTTTTACTTTTTCCATCGTCATTATTCGTAATAGTATTAGGGTGTTGGTTTGATCTATCATATCTGTATAGAATACAGATATTTAATCAATTTCAGCATACATAAGAAAAATGAAAATAAATTTAAGATATTGGTTTGATCTTACAGTGGTTCTTTAGTTCCCCAAAGGAAGACCACTACAAAGCAACATCCAATGGTTATCGACAAATATGCAATCCATTGGTACTGTATAAATCAAGTTTGAAATCTTATAAGAAATTGTTTGTTTAGCAAGTTTGAAATTGGAATCCATTTATATACCTGTTTTTTTATTTCATCTGTTGCCGTCGCATCAATTAAACTGAACACTATTAAGGCAACTGCATATAAGCTGAGATTCGCAACCTATATTAAATATATAAGCTGAGATTCATCTGTTGCTGTCTTCTTATTTTGACAGTAAACTCATTTTCTTAATGTTTCATATTCCATACTATATATTTTAATTTACAGGTATTGATTATAAGATAGTATATCATAATATATGTGAAATTCAAATGCAAACTTTAGTATAGTTAAGCACTATTTGTTATGTATCAAACAAGTTCCATCGTTTTCATGCACCAAATTGTAGTGTTTACAAAAACAATATGATAGAATAAAATGATGTAAACCAATGAGAGATATGGTTTCATTAGATCTTTTGTCATGGAAAATATAGGTATGAATATGTTGAAAGGAGACATACCATAGTGAAGGCATTACGACAGCTTGCAAGTGCGACTCGACTTGAACTATTCTTCGTAACACAGTTAACCATTGACCTTCAAATTAAAAAAAAAATGCATACATAAAATAAGAAAAATTTATGCTGAGAGAAGAGTAGATTTAGTATTTACATACATATGAGAAACCTGAGCAGCAGCCCAGCCGATATTAAAAATAGCTGCAAATATGCTGTATCCAGTTGTTTGCGTAACTTTAGAATTACTTCCAGAGATTTTGCAGAGAATACATCCACCAAAAACAGAAGAGAAAGAAATTGCAACTAGGATTGATCCAGCACCATGCCACACCTTAAATTTCCCATACCTGTCAATCTAACATCATGATATTTGTATGTTTGCTGTGTTATATATATATTGATAAAAATTCCATGATTTAAAGGAAATAAGAAGTTAGTAAGTTATTATACACTGGGTTACAGGTGCGGTTCGCCGCACCTGAAACTAAATACGGCCCATCGTTGGATGGGCCGTAAACATAATCCAATAATAGTGGCTAGGAACCACACCTCGCCATCGTCGTGAACTACAGTGAAGTTCACTGCGGTTCAGATGTGTAACCGCACCAAACGCTCGACCAGTTATTATATATAGTTACCACTTACCAGTTCTCCTGCTAGTACAGTAGCAAGAGCATCTGCAACCTGACCAGAAAGCATAACAATGGATGCTTCTCTGTTATTATGGAAATAAACAAATTAAAAAATATATATACAGGAAGAAGAAGAAGAAGAAGAAGAAGAAGTCGATAGGCATACCGAGGGCTGAGACCGATCTCAGTCAAGAACAGAAGTAAGTATGTGAACCAACAAGAAGATGTCATATCATTTAACATGTGGCCGACACCATAAGAAAGAACAGTGCATCGGTCGAGTGGATCATATATCTCAATTTCTTCTTCTGAACATTCACTTCCCATTGTGGACAGTGGCAATCTGTCGAACACCTGATAAACAAAGAATTGTAATAACAAGCTAACAAAAAAGAAGTTTCTTTCTTGGCAATCTACAAACTGAAAAGTTCATAAACTATTAAACGGTGTAAGTGGGCAAAAAACTGGACATAGAAATAAAAGAAAAAATCAAACCTAAGAAAGAAGTGATAGAAATCGATAACAAAGAAAACGGATTGCCTCGATCCTCGGCTCCAGAGAGAAAGAGGGATTTCTTTCAATTGGGAAACTATTTTGTCAGTTGACTTCCCTGTATGTGAAGAAATATTAAGAAGTTCCATTGAAATCATTTTTGGTGTGACGTGTGTCGAAAGAATCCTCTGATGGAATCTAATATTTTAAATTCCATTTCTTGTGTTAAAAGCTAAAATATCTGAGTAAGTGAGTGTCTATCTAACATCATTACACCAAAGACAGTGCTAAAATAAAAAGGGCTATTTATTAATTGTTCGTGTGATTAAACAATTAAAATCGGATCTCTTGATTTTAAATTGGATCACCATTTTTCGCCCGACAAAGATTCTTAATAGTTGAAGCCACTCTCAATCAGTATCGTCGAGCGCAAGAGGAGATCTCAAATCAACTTGATCGTTTAGTATCAAGTATTTATTAGACGAATCTCTATTACAATGTATTACAAATGTTTTCCCTTCCTCTACATTCAATCTCTATGGGTATTTATACACTTTCCTATCAGACCGAATCTTCTTTTACTGGACCACACCTGACCCGGCCGATCCGTTCTGATCTGACTCGTCTGGGTTAAAGCCGTTGGGGCAGAATGGGTCCGCCTGCCCTATTTAGCTAACTGAGTCTATTAGTCCTGGTCTGATAGACCAAGGGTATCATTACAAGTAGTACGAAGAATGATCAGATATTCTAAAAAAAAAAAAAAAAATTGAAAAACACATATCCATTATTGAATAATGAACTCAAGAACAATATCTCTCAAATCCATAACTACTAACTAGACTATTATCGATGGTAATTAATTGTAAATTAATTTTTTCATATAGGGGTAAATAGGGAAACAAAAAAAATATAACTGGTTAGGAATGATTTCCGAACGAACCATCTAAGGTGGGTGGAAGTAACATTATCCCTAAAAAAATGATCAAAATTGATACTTGTCATTTAATGCTTTTATAAATGGTACCATGGAATATGTATATATTTATTTTGCAATTGTCCACGATTACTATTTTGTAATTGTCATAAATGAGATATCTTTTTCATTATATATAATACATATATAACAATTGAATCTAAATGCAATGTTCCTCAAGTCGTAGTATAACTGCATTTGAAATCCATTTGTGTGTACATACTTTCATGGCAGAAAACAATGGCTATCCGATTTGTGTGTAACTGAGGATAAAAAACTCTTGCTATGATTATCAAATATTCTCTCAAGTGTCATCGATTTCTTCTTCGATCGATCACTGTTAGTAATTTGAGAATCAGATCTCTCTTAAGTGACAACAAGTTGATGGTACTCAGTATAATTGATTCCATTTAACCGTATACAACATAAAACTTGCTCTGGTAATTCTTCAGCTTTATTTCCCTGCACAGATATTGCTGAGGTCATTCCCATTTTATGCAGGTATGCAAAAGAGAGAACCATTTTACCTGAATAGTCAAGCCGACATCCAAAATAC
Source organism: Zostera marina (assembly GCA_001185155.1). Classification (NCBI taxonomy): domain Eukaryota; kingdom Viridiplantae; phylum Streptophyta; class Magnoliopsida; order Alismatales; family Zosteraceae; genus Zostera; species Zostera marina. The sequence goes on from LFYR01001368.1 coordinate 781,163, forward strand.
AAAGCTTCAATCTGTCCAAAAACACTTCAAATCCTTTCCTTGAAATATAACTAAATCTATGCATATCCAAATCAATCTCAAAGTAATTCTCTCCCTGAAAAAAGTAGAATAAAGGAAAAGGTTTAGTGGTAATTAACTAACAGTGAGGGGAATAAACGACTTTAGATGCTTTTAAATATTTAACATTAATTACCGAGTAAAATTCATGTTGTGGACGAGAGAGAACAGGTTTTTCATTATAAGCATGCATAAGCTTTCTTTCTGCAGTGCTCATATGTAGATCGTCTATATTTCCTACACGACCTAAAATTTTCAACCTTTCCCTGAAGGGAGAGACTGTATCCATGGGAAAACCTTTTACCTTTTCTACCTCGTCACTAATTAATCTCTGATAGAAGGAAAAAAAATGTTTAACAAGTGTTTTATTTGCAAAATGAAGAAAATGTAGGGTAGTGATTATAAACCAATCACAAAAAAACATACTCTGAGATTTTCTTGGAAATGAAAAGGCATTTCTTTCGAGAAGGATTCAGAAAGCTTAAAATATAAAACAAAACTCATTCCTTCTCCATCAGTTTCACTTTGGAATATCGTGGCAGGATATAGTGGTACCTGAAAATTCCACGGGATACAATTAAATGGATAGGTATGAAAAATTATCAGTTTAATCACAGTGATGTAAAAAATAGCTATCTTTTTTCAAGTGATCTCTAGTTTGATGGTCTTTTTAAAGTGATCTAAACAGAATTAAAGGAAAATAATGCATTCATAGCATATGCATATTGGTTAAATCAAGAATGCTTTACAAAGAAAGACAGGTTATATGAAAAAATAGATTGAGCACCTGGACGTTTACTACAAGAAGAGTTGGAATCTTGCCCGATATATCTACATCAGGAAGTTCCACAAAACGTGCAATGTGCTTGATTTTTTGTTGGCACAAGAAGACATCAACACCGAAAGGGTAATATGCTGCACTATTAGAAGCAAATTCTTTCTTTTTGTCCCTGAATTTTTTTATAAAAAACAAATCGACAATATTCATCAGAAAAACAAATATCAAATCAAATACTGGTAATCCTAATGTGGTACCTTAAGTAATTCGGTCCACGGATCCTAAACGATGATGGATCGATAGAAGACCAGCTATCAAACGTTTGCTTCTCTAACTGGCAGAATCGGACCTGAGCACCTGCTATTGGTCTTTCAAGATAACTCTTTGTAGAATCTAAAGACAAACAGAAACAAATAGATAGAATGTCAAGCAAATTTTTTGAAACCAATGTTGGATAGAAGAAGAAAATGGAGCATAAGATGCTCACGTGGTGTTGTTGGGTTTCCTTCGCCAAACCTCCACTTGAAGGAAAGTCTTGATGAATCCTTTTTTTTGGAGTGTGTCGGACTAGAGCTTAGAGAATTTCTCCTATCAACATGTGAAGCAGTGGACGTAAGACAAGACAAGCAATTGCCAGGGAGAATACCACAATTTCCCAATAAACCCCCTTCATCACTTGTGATAGTACTGGTCCCTGCATGCTTTTCGACATTTAGTGTTCTATTCGACTGTTCGCCGTGTTTCTGACTAAGCCTCTCATCACCAAGATGTGTTAAATGACTATCTATATTATAGGCATCTCCATGGGTGGTATCTTTCAAAGAAGATATACAAGAATTTGATGAACCTTCTAACCCATTGAGAGAGAATGTATCTGCAGAAAGCAATAATAGCGAACAAGAATACAGTCAACATGCATGATCTTACTGGAATAGTTGCATCTCAAAAGATGAACTGCCTTAATGAGAACTCAGAAGCATGCTTCAATCAATGACTTCAAACTAAAAAAGAAAGAAAAGTATTGAGTGATTTTAGTTCCAAATACCTTCTTGAACACTCAAATAGTCATCATCAACCTCCCACTCCACCTCTGTATCAAACCATGCATCTTCTGTCCTTTCCGATAAAGCTATAAACATTAAAAAAACACAGACCATGTAAAAGATTGAACTTCTACCCACTCCAAAAAAAAAATCGACAAAAAAAACAAATGAAATAATTACTAAAAAAAGCAAAAGGAAGAAAAGATTGCTTTCTCGAAAGTGGTTTCGCTAAGAAAAATTGGTTTCAAAACAGCTGAAAATGACTGATCTTGGATTGGAACACATCATGGCCTTTCTCGGTTCGGAATTTACCACAACACAAAGCAATTAAGTTTGGTGGAATTCAAGATCTAATTACAAATAAAATAAAAATATTAAAATCCGTTGCCAAAAGAAAAATCTGAAACTCAGTTCATTTCTTCCCCAAATTTCCCAAATCCCTAAACAAATCACAATGCACATCAACGAAGTAAACAATTACCCCAGAATCCAATCTTCCGAACTTCCAGAATATAGAACAATCGCCCAAACACTCAAAAAGAAGCCACGAAAATAAAATAAAAGAAAGAAAAAAATGACAGAAAGCAGACGTTAAGGCATAACCACTGTACGTCTGTATAAGTCTATTTACATTGAAAAGTTGGGTTGATGTATGCCAAACCATCATTCCTCTCCCCACCATCCGATCCACAATCCTCGACCTTCGATGTGGTCTCATCAATCGACTCCATCGATCCCCTCTTTAAAAATCTCCGCCTCCCCATAATCCTCCTCCGTCTCCTCCGTTTGGGAGAAGTTTCCGTCCTCCTCCGTCCAACGCATCCTCCTTCTCCTCCTTTCCGACCCTGCGACATACATCCTCCCATCAAAGTGCAGGTGATCTGCAAACAGCGAAACAGAGGAACCAAATTTTCCCACCTTTTAGTTGGAAAAGAGACAAGCCGATATTAGAAGAAAAAAGGGAAGAACAGAGTATTGTCGTAGCGGTAGTTAAGCTTTACTTCTTTCCTTGTCTTTGAGTTCTAGAGCCTCAGAGTTAGAGGTGACGGGTGCGATATTAAATACTTATATAATAATGGCTTTTTCATTATTTTCCCCTAAATTATTTATTATGACGATTCCTAAATTTATGTCCATAATTTTTTTTTACCTCATTTAAAGTATTTATCTATAAATAATGATTTTTGAAAGGACCTGTAATGCAAATAATACCTACTTCCACTCCCGTAGTAGTCATTGGTCAAGGTCTGAAGTCTGGACTGTAGTGGAAAATGGAAATCATTAATAAATGGCAAGAGAGGTAAATAAAAGAAAATCCAGGGGTGTAAGAGAAGAGAGTCTTTCTTTGAAGTCACCGTCCACTCATCCCGTGTCCACACTCCACACATGCGCCGAAGCTTCTCCTTCTATTCCCCTGATCACAGAATCCAATAATTCGGAGAAATTGTAAATATAAATTGCAAATTTTATCCTCGGAGAATCAAATAATTGTCTGAACACCCTTCACTTTAAGATTTTTGTCCTTTATAATAAGTTTTGCATTGGTTATGTTTATTGATTGGTTGGTGGATTGGGTGAGCGAGTGAGGTTGGTTTGACAAATCACAAAGTCGACACGTTAACAAATATGAATATTTATTTGGTGTCGAAGTGGAAGAAGTGTTGCAAGATGAATAGGTGCTAATAAATGTTGTCGGTATTTAATCATTGAAATAAAGATGAGGGGTCGACGGAGATAAAAACCGATCCGACAGTGAGTTTAAGTACAATTATTTCGGTCTGAAGGCTTGCAACTAACTCATCCCCTCTTTTCTCTTTCATTATTAGTTCATAGACTGACTTTGACAAGATTTCACTCCAATCCGATAATGAGTTTCATTTTTTATGATGAGACGAAAATGATTTCTATACATTAGAATTTTTAAAGATGAACTATAGAATACATTTTTCTAACCGGTAGTAACGAAAACTTTTGAATTTAAATAAAATTTGAGAGTTATCGGAAAATTGATTGAGAATAAAAAAAGATATTGATATTTACTTTAGTATTTCGTTTGTTGAAATTAGCACTCACATTATCAATTACGACTGTTTGAGTGGAAAAATATTTTTTGATAATAAATCTTATAAAATCATATTATCGCAATCGTATAGATGATACTTCATACTTGGTTGAATGATATTTTCAGTGACATGTTATAAAAAAGATTTATTTTCTAGTGTTAATAATGATAGTATTATGTATCGATATCAAAATATGACACCTCGTTAAGAATAATTGAATTGAATTGAATTTTTTTTAAAAAAAAATTGTTAAATGATTTAAAATTGGATTCGTCGCTGCATATGATCATATCAAAGTTGATTTGTTGCCGTTGTTGTGATTTCAGATCACTAAAGTATCTAAGTATGGCTCTAGCTAGTAGGAAAGAATCTTAGAGTAGTGAATTGTGCTCCGCTAGTGGATCAATTAAGCTCTTATTTTAAAAAATGGAAAAACAGAGCTCTATCCTATGGAGGTAAAGTCCAATTTGTAAATTGGGTTCTTCTAGTGGGGAAATTGCAACATTGGTTTCAATGTCTCAAGATTCCTATGATGGTTATTAAAAAAACACGACAGATCATCTACCTGTTTATTTGGGCAGAATATAGGGGAATAACATGAAGCAGAATGGTTATGGCTAAGGAGGACGGGGGACTTGTGATGGCGGATTCAGTGTTGCTCGCGAGAGTTACTAGGGTCAATTAATGGACACATAGAATTTGGAACAGAAGCTCGCCTTGGGCGGCTTGAATGCGGGCACGATACTCTAAATGGAAAACGTTAACTAAGATCCAAACCCACCCCAAAGACTCGCCTAGCATCCTGATAGCCAAAGATGATATCGATTTATGTCTTATTGCAGATTCGGAATCTTGATCAGACAACGTAAATATGAAGTCATACTATATATATAAGAGTCAAATTGTCACCGATGGTGTGTGATCATGCCGTACTTCGAAGATAGTCTTCTGCTTATGAAAATTGAGATGGAAAAATCTAAGAACATTCGACAAATTGAGAAATTGGGGGTAGCAGTGCCGGCAAGATGTGTCCTAGCTATGTGACGCAACCGATGAAACAATAACTCACCTATTTTTCAATTATGACTTCAGCTGAACTCTTTAAAATGAATATATTCACACGATTGACAAACTATGCTCTATGGAAGATCATGTGCATGGTATCACAATGATAAAATAAAGAGATATTAGATAGGTGATATTATCGTATCCAAATTCAGACAATCAGCATTTTACTGAAGGTTACATTGACATTGGAATGCACTTGCGGTCTATACTTGACACATTTTGAGGGAGAAGAATTAATCTACGGCATGAAGAGGATTTCTCTCCGTCGGTCAATGTCATCGTAAGAGATTTCATAAAAAAATTTGGTATCTATCATTTATGACCACCGATTATATAAAAAAAATCACAGTTTGAATTTAAAAGATTCAGCTATTAGAAAATGGAAGAAAGTCTCGTTATTGGTTACTGATCTATAAGTCAAACAGACCGTTTTACTGGTTCATTTATTTATTTATTTTCTTTAACTTATTTCTTGTTTAGTGATGGGTAAATTTTTTCAATTACATGGTTAATTAATTACAAACACTTCACTAACAGCTTTAATTATAATTATATTTATTTATTTGTTTGTTGGCGTCGGTTTCAACCGAAGGTTTTGGAAGACTAGACGTCTGGAATGGTGGAATCTGCAAGATGAAAAGAAAAGAAAAAATTAAAAAATATCTATCAATATTCAGAACACACACGTACGGGCGTATAAACCTACTCCTGTTTCCATAACGAACCCCAGCAACGCACGGATGCACGTTCTTGAACTCCTCGACACCAACCGTCTTATTGATTAATCCGATTTTAAAGTAGATCGAACCTCCCGGAGGAAGATCAACCTGGATCGAATCGACATTCAACCAAATCAAAAGCTTTCTGATCTTCATTCCCTCTAAATTATCGATCCTACCGAGTTTCAAGGTCGCAGAGATGGTCTTGTCGTAGGATACAAGGTCGTCGTCTAATTGGATTTGGCAAGAAGACGCAAACTGGACGATCAATGATCTTTCGTCGGAGAGGGTGTAGGAGACAGAATCCGGTAAGAGACCTAGTGGGAAGCCGAAGGATGGAAGGATCTCGTTTATCGTCTTCTCCGGATCTGCGACAGAAACGGTGGATGAGACGACGAGGAGGAAGACAAAGAAAAAGAAGAAAGTAGCAGTTGAGTTTGACATTGTTTTTTTTGTTTGTAGCCTGAAGCAATTAAATTTTGATTTCAGCTTTTTAAATTTTATTGTATGGAGCTTGTATCTTATATAATCCAAGTTATTAAAATTTATTTTATACATTTTCAATATTTTTTATATGGAAATAATGAAATATAATTTTAAAAATGATCACAAAATATATTTTAAATTAGATTTGTCACGACACAAATACGACTGACACGATTAATTTTTTATCGACACGAACACAATCCATGTCAAAAAAATTTACCACGCGACCGAATCTATATCGACACGACTGACACAAATACGACACTATTATTTTAATAATCATTATTATTAATTTTATTATTTTACCCTTCTTTTACGGTTTACTCTTATATAATATTTTCTACATAAAAATATTATTTTACTATTGCTACGATAAATAACTATATAATATAGTTAATTAATAATTTTATATTTTCGTGTTATTGTGTCGTGTTAACTTAATTTCGTGTAATCGTATAACATAAATCGACATTATTATTGATCGTGTCAAAACTTTAGACAAACTATTATGAACTTTTCGTAATTTTTTTTAGAATTGTGTCTAGTATTGTCAATTCTATTTGTAAATTGTAATGAGTAAAATTACATAATTTTGATGAGATAATTAGAAAATAAGCAACACGTCCATATTGGTATCCCGTACAAAAACTCAAACCCATACCACCACCTTCCACCCCTCAGGAGTCGTGACGTTGCACTGCTCGATTTGGGTGGATTTTCTGCAGGATTTGACGGATTGATGATTTGGGTCGGCGTGTTATTGCCTGCAAAATAATCAAATTTAAGAATTAAGATCGATGACGATGATTATTACTCAAAAAGATCCTCAACAGTCAAAACAAAACAAAACAAAAAATTTACCTGCGCGTGTGGCGTTTCGAGCAAGGTCCTTGAAAAAATTTGCTTCCGTGGAATTTGGATTTAAACCAAGAAGTTCTGCAAGCAAATATGATTTTGATTAGCTCAACTGGTTTTTGTTGATAGATATACTCAGAAGTCAGATACTCTGCTCACCGGGGCATTTGCTGATATCAGCATTAGCGATATCACATTTTCTTGGGAGAATTGCAGCGTATTCAAGTTTGATGTCAAATACATTTAAGAGCGATGAGTCGTGATCTTTGATGAGAACACAAAGACACTTGGGTTGAGTGTTTACAAGCTTGTCGAGTGCCTGACAACAATTTGGTGTCGGAATCTCCGCTTTCCCACTCACGAACTGAAGACATGTTTGTAATGTCATTAGGTGTGGAGCACATTCTTCTAGTTCACTTTCCGTCTCACCTCTCGCACCCTGAATCACAACTGCCAGCACCACCAAGGCCAAACAAGCATATCCATTGCTACTCTCACCCATCTTAGCCATACCAATTATTTCAGCTTCTGCCTAATTTATAAGTAGTGAATAATTTAAAGAATGCAACACTCCAACAATAGCATTAATTGAAGAAAATGTTTTTATTAGAGATATCCAATTGGTTTACTTTTTTTAATTTTGGTTCCCAAAGTAGATGTGCGTTGCAATCAGAAAATTAATATGGTCAATGCTCACTTATTAATTCATCAGTCATATTGATTTAACCTTTTAAAACAACCATATCCATTAATACTCATTGCAGATAGAACTTAGAACAAGAAACAACTTTTGAAAAAAATCATAGATAAAAAAAAAGATTAATTGCTTGTATTCTTGCAATTTGTAAAGTGTAAACTACAAAAAAAAGTATCATTATCAATTATCATGTATATTCTTGTTTGCATAAAAAAAATTGAAAAAGAAAACATTTTAAGACCACACAGACGAGCTTATCACTTATGTTTGAGGTATCTCGTCACGTCGAGGCTAAGACAGACTTGTTTGTTAACATTTCCAATAAGGCAGGCTTGCTTGGTTTCAGTGTTCAATGACATAATATTCTGAGGAAAGTTACGTTCTAAACCTGTATCCACCTGCAAACACCAATCCCACGTTCATTTATGAAGCAAAAATAACACATTTCATTAAATCATATTCATCTTACTTACATCGAATAAGAGATCACCTATTTTCATCCTCACAGCACCACTTTTGTATATCAGTAGTTTCCCTATCGTTCCAGCAGGTAGATCTGCCAATGTGCAGCAATCCTTTCCATAATCGTCTTTTTTCGAACCACTGCTTGATTCCACCTTCTCTTTGCCATTAGCAGAAGTTGCAGATGGCTTTTTCATCGGTAGATGTGAAGGGAATTTGAACAAATACATTTCTTCATCATCTTTATCATCCTGTATGTGTATACAATGTGAAATCACTATATTTTTTTATCAGGATAAGATGATAATATTTAACTAAAAGTACCAAAAGTTCCAACTCCTCAGCTACAGTAAGTTTTTTCTTTTCTTCACTTGGCTTGTTTTCCGCTAGCTCATCTGGAATCAAATTGATGATATATACATAATGTATGTAGTTTTAAAATAACAGCCAGAGATATTTCAAATTAAATATTAAACTAACATGGACATCTTTCGTGTGGTCGCCTATATGGATAATCAACGGGATAGTTTAAGCTATAATCCTGCAAAACAACATATGAATATAAAATACATAAGTAATTACTATTTCAAGAAGCTAGAACAACCTTAAAATACACACATAGTCACATGCTTACATAAGGATCCTCATATTCCTTTGAATTGCTAGGTCCACCATCTGCATACAACAAAGATATTCACATTTTAGGAAGCAATTGTTGCAGGTTGATTGAAACTGAATACAACACATACATTGAGCAATACCTTGAGACTCTTCTTTTTTTGGATTAGCATGTGCCAGAGCTCTCGGATCAATATTAGAAAATGCATCATCCATTAGATCAACTGTGAAGATACAAATTAATTAACATAAGTTAAATCGTAAACTACAAAGGCTTTCAATATCTACCCAAAAACAAACACAAGGATTTTTCTGAGACTAAAATATATCAATCAAGAGTAAAGAAGACATGGGTTATCAACATACTTTTTTTCTCCACTTTAGACGGCCCCCAGCCTCCTTGTCTTCTTTCTTCAACTAGCTGAGAGGTAAGAAGGAAAAAGAAACGATTATTTAATGATAGAACTTACTTTGGTTGGAGATATCCTGATTAGTTGATTACAAAAATTAGTTAGTCAATGTATAATTTCAGTTATTAAAACTTTCTAGAACTAATTGCAATAACAATACTTTTTACATTCTTTCTCCTATACCAATACCAAACCAATACTAACAATAACAATCAATTTATAACTAGACTACTATTATTATTTTATGATTTAGTCAGGTTTGGTACATTGCTATCCAATTCAGTCATCCGACTAGATTATTTGGGGTTACCAACTATTTCTGTAGATTATGCAATCAGATAATCACAATTACAGGCCTACTCTCATGTCTTTGTATACAACCGATACACCACCAATGGAACAATCATCGAAGAGGTTCCCTAAGAATCCAACAGCTCTCAAAGACTTAATATTGGTAAAGTCTAAACTCTAAAGGTAGAAGACAGCTGATGTCATTATTACATCAGATTTTATGGGAATATTTTAATTATCATCCTTATACTATTTGTGTTTTTCAATTGGGTCCAACAGTTGATTTTGTTTTAGTTTTTAATCATTTCTAACTTCTAAGTAGTGGAAAAGGTTTTGTGTTTGTTAGTGGGATTTATGCCCTATGTTGTGAGTTAGTCTATTAAAAAGTATTTCTCCGTTCAATTTTCCCAATCTCTTCTTCCTCCTTTCACCAACACACCCATGTACCAAACAAGAAATAAAATAAATATAAAATACATAAATACCTGAGCAAGGTTGCGAAGCTTATTGTCTAAGAGTTGGGTTGATGCATCGAATGACGATTCAGATGACGGCTCCCTACAAAGCATAAAGGAAAATTAAATATAAAAATTGAATTCATTTTGAACCTGAGCAGTCCCAAACTATAGGTTGTTATGGTCACAGTCTCACAGACTTACAGCTTTGGCTGGATCATCTTCTTCCCTTTGTTTTTAAGAGAATTTGGCATGAACTTCATCTGAAAAATAAATTAAAAATAGATTGAATGCCCATAAAAAACAAAACGACAAGGGTGAATGATTAAATTAGGTTAAAAAAACGCAAACCTTTGGTCTGTCTGAATCTAATGACAACGACGAAGGTCTGTCTGCCATTGTGACGAAAGAGGAGGAAGACTGGATGGATGTCTAGGAACAACTGGATGGAATGCAAGGAGAGATCAGAAACTAAGTGAAGAACAAATGAATATTTGGAAAACTAGGCAGGCGATGTCGACTAAATGAAACATGGGTTTATTTCCTCTTTATAGAGAAATTTTGAGCTTTTATGCAAATAACCTTTTAGTTCTTAAAACCTAAAATTATAATATTTTATATTAAGATGTTACTTTATTTAGTCACAAGATTCGGTCTTTTTCCATCTTCATGGTTTCATGGTTTCATGGTTTCATGGTATCCTTTTTTAAGCCTTTCCATTTTCTTTTCACCCAAATAATATGTAGAAACAAGATCAACAAATAAATACCAGAGAAGAGATTTCCAGATGGGGTTCCAGGAAAATAGATTTCCAGCAAGGCAGCAACGACCGTGAAAATTTATACATTAATCTTTAAAAAATATTAATATATTGTGAAAATTATATTTAACCTTCTATAAAAAAAATTATTACATATATGTTTTTATTTTTACCAACGTTTAGATCTGTGAAATGTGAATACTTATTTTCTTGTACATATTTTCTCAATCTGCGATATTAATTATTTTTTAATCTTGTTAGGTTTGTATTTTTCCTTTAAAGTCAATTAGACGGTCACTTCTTAGGTGAGGTCGATGCGACAAATATGGGACTCTCTCGGCCGGTTAGAGTCATCGAGATTTCATACGAAATTTGACTATCATCTATGATTATCGTCTATTTAAAAAAAACGCACAAGTTAGGTTTGAAAGATACAGCTATCAGAATGTGAGAAAAAGTCTCGCTATTGGTTACTGATCTACAAACCGAAGAATAATAAGCTATACTTATTCCACACATCCTATCGTACTTTTAGTTGTTTAATTAATTGTCTTATTTCTTTTGTTATTGTAATTTTGTAATTTCTTTATTTTATCTTTAATCTAAGTCGCCTCTTAAAAATATATATATATATATGTCACAAATACAAATGTAACACGTTACTAAATATGAATATTTTATCTGATGTAGAATAATGATAGACGAATAATAAATTAGTAATTGACGGATGGCCAAACACACTAAGATCACAATAGATTCAATCATTCTAAATCAAAAGAGAGAGAAAATATAGATTTTTGAAATGATCATAATTCTGAGACGAGAAATCTTCATAAACTTATGAAGTCTACTTTAGCTAGTAGCTAAATAATTATTATTTTACCAATACAATTTATGATCCTGCCTAAGAGGATTGGAGGAGAAAACGAACTTATGATAGAACAACCGGGGATTTGTCTAATTTCTATGATTCTCAGAAACTAGAACACAAAGTATCAAAATAAGAGATAATGGTAAATATACAATAGTAGTATATGAATAATATGATATAAAGATGAAGTGGAGGGATGAACGATGATTGACCCAATTTTTCACTCCGTTAACAGCTGTGAGACTTCATCAATCAATGGTTCTGGAATCTGTAAGATGGGAGAAAAAATTATCAATGAATCCACTCATCCATGAGATCGATGACAGACGCCAAATTATTTAATCAGAAAGAGGCATATATCTAGGGTTTTTAATTTATCCCTAATTTATAGAAAAAAAACAGAAAACGGATGATCAGACACCGTACCTTCCAAAATCCAGTGTTGTTCCCACAAAGACCAACCCCATCGCCGCACGAACGCACGGTCTTGAATTGATCCACATCGAGCGTCTTACTGATCCATCCGATTTCAAAGTAAATAGAATCCGTCGGCGGAAGATCAACCTGGATCGAATCAACATCGAACCAGAACAAAAGCTTCTTGACTTGCACTCCTTCTAAATCAAAGATCCCGCCGAGCTTCAAGGTTCCGGAGATGGTCTTATCGTAGTAGACAAGATAGTCGAACTGGACGTGGCAAGGAGCCACAAGCTCGACGACGAAGGATCCATCCTTAGATAGGCTGTAGGAGACGACGGAATCCGGTAAGAGACCAGCTGGGAGACCGAATGTTGGAAGGATCTCGTAAACTGTCTTCTTGGGATCAACGACGACGCCGGTGGATGAGACGAGCGAACAGAAGAAGAGGGAGAGGAGGAAGGTGAAAGCAGCAGGTGAGTTTTGCATTGTCTTCTTCTTTCTTCTTGGTTTCTTAAGATGATTGTATTAAAAAAAAAATTGTAGAGCTTTTTTATGATGGAATTAAGACTTTTTTTAGCTTAATAATAATAATACAAAATGACCATAATAGAACCAAATTTCACCCATTCATTTTTTTCGTTGAACAAATCCATTTCTTCATTATACATTTTTTTTTTTATCGAGGAAATTATCGAGGAAATTATAATTTTAAAGTATCAGAAATTCTAATAATTATTTTGACCAGTTGCCCTGTGATACGATCGTATGTCGGCGCAATAACTCTTTTATTTTAAGAAGTCAGTTTATATTTAAATGTTGTAATAATTACCAACTTTCAGCGGTTACCAACACGGAAGTAACTTCCAGCGGTTATCAACACGGAAGGTGCTTTGAACTATTTAAATATTTTATGTGTGAATGAAAAGACAACCAATTTTCTTAAAACAGAATTATTTTTTATCAACCGCCACCTTCGCCTCCTCCGACAGTAGATCGAGTACCTCTGACTGCCGCTTCCGCACTCGTCATTTATCCAGCCGCATCAAGCTTCCTGCCAAACAGTTTCACAGCTATCCTCTGTAATGGACTGAGTCTTGATATCAAAGGTATATTCTCGCCGTGCTCGTCTCTAGGTATCCGTGATTCACTGATTGCTGGACCAGAGACACACTTCTTCCCAGGTGAAGTGATTCCTTAAATTGATCAATTCCTTGAGAGTTGTATCATCCTGATCAAGGGATATACCAGACAACATCCAAGATCTATAGATGGAGACGCTGTCGAAGGACGACGCCAATGACCAACGACCAACCAACTGTTAAATTGGGGAGAGAGCAATCCAACTGGAGGATCTAATATCCGAATACCCGTTATTTGACCTAATTTGTCTCTGAAAATTAAAAAAAATACAAACCTAAATTAGGGGTGTAAATGGTCCGGGTCCAAAAGGAAAATGTCTGGACCCGGACCCAGTTTAGATCTATAAAAAAATCCGGGTTTGCGCTGGGTCCGAGTCCAAATAGGAACTTTTTAAAAATATTTAATTAGTTAAAAATCAATTAATTTAATATTAAAGTTTATATAAGTTAAAACTTGAGACTCTAAAAATCTTTGGTAATTTTATATTTAAACCTTAAAGTTAAAATTACATAGGTTAAAAAAAATTAAAAAATATAATAGGTATTTTGATAATTAAAATCTTAAATTGTATTAAATTATTAATATATTATAAAATATATATTATAATTTCCGAGTCCGACTGATCTGAACCCAGACCTCCGGGTCCAAAATATTTAATGAGGGCTAAAATGAGCCTCAGACTCGGATTCATTTACACCCTTACTCTAAATTAGGTCTCCATGTAAAACTTCAAAAGACAACATCTAAGGTTTTATCCTAGTTTTTAATTAGGTTTATGTATTTACCTTCAAAATTAAAGATATACATGAAGTGTTAATAGGTCTCCTGAGGTCAGCGACGAATCTAAATTTTTTTCTCCAGATGACTAATTTTAAATTATTTAACCAAATTTAATTTTTTTTTCAATCCAATTATTCTCGACGATATGTCATATTTTCGTACCGATACATAATATCGTCATTACTAACATTAGAAAATAATTTTTTTATCAACATATGTTACTAAAATATCATTCAACCAAGTATCATTCATACGATTACAACATTGTGATGACTATTATCTCTCCCAACATGTTGTTTTAAATATTCTGTTTATACCATTTAAAAAAAACCTCTAGTTGCAAAACATAATCAATCCAAAAGTAAAAACAACGTCAATAATTAAAAAAATCAATTAAGTTATAAGGAAATTAATAAACATATTTTACTTACAAGTAAAAACAATTTTATTTGTTTCCGAAAATAAATAACAACATAAATAGAAAACGACGTCTTTTGAAATATTATATTCAATTTATGATTCATATTTGTCAAATAACAATACACAAAAAATTTTAGATTGATTTTTAATTCTCTTCAATGGAAATTCATGTTGGCGTACGTGGTTGACAAAGTTTATTTTGCAAATAATATATTCTTATTTGATCTCGGTCATTTGGATGGTAGTCATTTATCTTTTTTCGCAATCCCGAATCGGAAGGTAACTTACTTACATCGAGTGACTCTTTAGATGGTTGTAAATTGGATGATGAAGTTGAAATTTGTTGATTTATTTTAGGTCTTTTGATCATAAATTTATCCATTGACTATCTATGTAAAAAAAGATCTAAATTAATAAAAAATTTAACAATAAAAAATATATCTATTCTTTTTCTTTATATGAAGTGATAATCACGAACTCACGTGAAGTAGAGAAAAAGAAGTCAAAAATTAAATGAATGGTGTGGAGATGGAAGAGGAGGAGAATGAAAAAAACGAAATTTTTAAATCCCTAAATATAAATAGACAATTATGGAAAATTATGGTAAATATAGTAATAAATTAATTATTAATAAAATAATGATTTATAAACAAAATATTTTATTTTATATTATAGTATATTATAAAAATAAAATATATTATTATATTAATTTTTTTGCGGGGGGGCTCAAGTCCCCCAAGCCCTCCCTACATTCGCCGCTGCCTGAGGTAATCTTTAAGGAGGTTATTAAGAAATCAGTCTTTTTTTATTTTATCTGAAATGTTATAAAAAAAGAACAGTTATTACATTTTAAAGACTTTTATAATGAAAATATAAGAGACCAACTTTCTGAACCAATGTATCTATCTATTTATTTCATAACTAGACTACATATGTAAGAGAGAAAATAGATTTTTGTTTATTTTATAATTTAAGTAATTTTTTTAAATGAAATTTAATTGTTTAAAAAAAACGATAGGGAAAAGGAGTAAAGGGGAATAGGAGATGTACTAGTGGAGTTTAGAAGGTTGGAGAAATTGGTGTCGGTCGACGTTTTGGTTGGAAAAAGCTCACCGGAGCAGTCTGGAAGGTTATCGAAAAGGACGCTGGAATACCTGATTTTTATCGGTCTAACCTGACGGGTGCTGTATATTTACTTTTATTCCGACTTACCTGTTGCATGTGCAATTGTGCATGCATGTCACCTTTCATTACTCAGTAAGAGAGGTGAAACTGCCAAAGTGTCGGCAAGAAATGTAAACCCTACGTCACCAACCGCTGCAAATATAAACCTTCCAGCAAGCAAACTGTGTCGGTGGCCGAGTCTCTCGATCTGTCAAGGTGACCATTCACCCAATTGGCCAAACAAGATATTGGTTGATCGATAGAACCCTTCCAACCACCGGCCACCACACAGTCACACACCACCCACCATGCAACGCCCATAATACTATCTCCAACCTCTCCAGATTCGACCCCTCAGATCAGCAGATCGATCAGTGCAGCAAGATGTTCGGGAGAGATCCATGGGGTGGGTCACTGGAGATCTCAAATGCGGATTCCGCAACCGACGATGATCGGAGTAGGAACCTTCAGGATCTCGACAGAGTTGCGGTGTCAAGGCAGTTGGATCAGACGCAGCAGAGTTGGCTCCTTGCCGGAACGGAAGACGACAAGAAGAAGAAGAAGAAGAAGTACGTGGATTTGGGATGTGTTGTCGTCAGTCGGAAACCGTTTCTTATGGTACTTGGATCGATTCTCGGCATTGGAATCTTTATCGGATTTATCTTGCTCATTGTTAACACTATACATCATCACCACCCCAAACCGCCGCCGCCGGATAGTTACACCAAGGCGCTGCATAAAGCTCTTATGTTCTTCAACGCCCAAAAATGTAGGCTTGATTAATTTTAATATTATATTCGCCTATCGAATAATTAATTAATTTGGGCGTGCTGGAATTTTTTTAATAACAGCCGGACCACTGCCGAAGAACAACAACGTGCATTGGAGAGGGAATTCCGGGATGAAAGATGGACTATCGGATAACTCGGCGAGGAAGAATCTCGTCGGTGGATACTACGACGCCGGTGATGCGATCAAATTCAACTTTCCGATGTCTTTCTCGATGACTCTGTTAAGTTGGAGTGTGATTGAGTACAGAGCTAAGTACGAAGCCGCAGGAGAACTCGAGCATATCAAGGAAACTATCAAATGGGGCACCGACTACCTCCTTAAAACCTTCAATAACTCCGCCGACACAATCGACAGAATTGTGGCTCAGGTGGGTGTGGGGGATATCTCTGGAGGAGAGCCCAACGATCATTACTGTTGGGTGAGACCAGAGGATATAAACTATGACCGACCGGTGTCGGAATGCAGTAGTTGCTCCGATCTTGCAGCTGAAATGGCCGCCGCACTGGCAGCAGCTTCCATAGTTTTCAAAGACAGCAAGACTTATTCGCAAAAATTAGTTCACGGGGCGAAAACGGTGTTCAAGTTCGGGAGAGATCAAAGAGGAAGGTACAGCTCCGGAGGCACTGACGCCGCCCAATTCTACAATTCAACTGGTTATTGGGATGAGTTTGTCTGGGGCGGAGCATGGCTCTACTACGCGACAGGCAACTCCTCTTACCTCTACCTCGCCACCGCACCTGGCATGGCTAGGCACGCCGGTGCCTTTTGGGGTAGTCCTGACTATGGCGTTTTAAGCTGGGACAACAAGCTAATTGGCGCTCAAGTACGTAATACATTCTGATACCATGTTACCAAGAAGAAACTCTGATACCATGTGTCGTTTTTTTTTTTTTTTTTTGTAGGTGTTGCTGAGTAGATTGAGATTGTTCTTGAGTCCTGGATACCCCTACGAAGAGATACTTCAGAGTTTCCAGAACCAGACAAGCGTCGTCATGTGCTCCTACTTACCCATATTCACATCTTTCAATAGAACCAAGAGTATGTCATGAACTCATGATCAGTTCAGTTAGACACTTACGTATCTGCCACGTAACCCACGTTCATTTTCATGTTCATGACAGGTGGATTGATTGAATTGAATCATGGAAGAGCACAACCATTGCAGTACATCGTGAACTCGATTTTCCTGGCAAATCTTTTCAGCGATTACTTGGAAGAAGCCGACACACCTGGATGGTACTGCGGCCCTAATTTTTACTCTACCGACATACTTCGCACCTTCGCCAGAACACAGGTAAATTGCATTCCTGGAACGTAAAGATTGAATCTTTTGCAACGACAAGATTGTATTCCGATTCCTGGAACAATCTATTCAGTTTTTTTCATTATTGACCTGATTTGATGATTATGTACAGATGGATTACATCTTAGGGGATAATCCAGAGAAAATGAGTTATGTGGTAGGATACAGCACGCATTATCCGACACACGTGCATCACAGAGGAGCATCGATACCGAAGAATGGAGTACGATACGGGTGCAAAGGAGGGTGGAAATGGCGGGATACCAAGAAGAAGAACCCTAATATTATCGTAGGTGCAATGGTTGCAGGTCCAGATAGACGGGATAGATTCAGAGATGTTCGGACTAATTACAATTATACTGAGCCTACATTAGCAGGGAATGCTGGTTTGGTGGCAGCGCTTGTATCTTTGTCCGGTGCTGGTATCGACGGTAGAACCACCGGTATTGATAAGAACACGATTTTCTCTGCTGTTCCTTCTATGTTCCCTACTTTACCTCCCCCTTCACCTCAATGGCAACCTTGATGGTTCTTCCAATCATGTTACTTTATTTCTTTTTTTTCTTCTTCCATTTAATATATCATGTTTCAATACTGTTCGATGTAATGCGCATTAGAGGTCTGGTGTGCAATGTTCGCTTATATCTGGCTTCCATGCCGGATTCGATGCTTCGAGATAGATCCTCCCCGCCTTCTCCGGCTAAAGCGTGCCGGATCAGATTGTATGTGAATTCTCTCGGTATGAAACCACGCGATACCATCTCTTCGGTTAACTCCTTGGCTTCCCTCGTCCGACCATCTTCGCAAAGAGCATGGATGATCGGAGTGTAACAGCTGGTAGTCGCTGATCCATGCTTCTCTCTGGCCATAACTCGCATCATTTCAACGGCTTTCTCGATCTCGTTAACGGCGCTGTAATATCTTATGAAGGAAGTATAAGTCACTCTGTTTGGGTAACAGTTTTTCTTGCGCATTTCGTCGAACAGTTCGAGTGCACGATCGATTCTGTATGTTTTACATAATCCGTTGATCAGACAGTTGTATGTGACCACATCGGGAGAGAACCCATTAAAGATCATCCTTCGAAACATGTGGTTCGCCTCCCATATTCTTCGTCGGATAGCTTTCCGGCATCCAGTCTGTAAACCTCGTTTGCAGTAAGCGTCGATGAGAATTGTGTATGTGTACTTATCAGGTGGACAGTGGAACCCGGGAAGCTCCATCTGCTCAAGCAAGAGTCTTACCCGCTTCATCTTCCCAACACGGCACAATGCGGAAATGACTACGTTGTATGCTTGCACGTCCGGCTTACAATGGAGTTGCTTCATCCGGTAGAACGCGGCCAAGGCTTCTCTGCCACGACCCAATTCGCCGAGGACTTTAATGATCGCAGTGACGGTGGAAGTGGTAATATTGCTCTCGTTCTCTCTGAGAAACCCCCACAGTATCTGAAGTTGATCGGATTTGGCGAGAACACGGCACATTTCGCGGCAGGTGGATTCGGAATGGAGGAACCCACATTGAATCTCGACCCACTTGTAGAAATTCAACGCCTTCTCAACCCCGAATGAGATATTCGGATTTGGGGTCGTGTGGGATTTTGGCATCTGTTTCAGTGGACGGCGGTGGCGACGAGAGGAGGTGCTCTGCCGCCCGATGAAACGTGGCTGTAGAAAGAAATAATGCGGGATTGACGCGAGTGTGGAGAGGATGGAGTCATCCGTCCATCCTCTGAAATGTGAGGAGATAATACGAGTAAAGTCGAAAGGGTGATCTTGGATCATCGCAGACATTACTTGCCGAATAAGATGATCGGAATTCATGCTTCTCCGACTCGTCATTTTGTTATCAGAATTCAGTATTCCCACCCTTGTTTTTATCCCTTCTGAACCCTGAATCCTGTGTAGACTGTATATAAATCTCATTACGATAAAAGAGTGGGATAAGAATGCAAATTACATTTATAGAGTGCACGTCATTACCAGTATACTTAAGTTGTTAATTAATAGATATAAAATGTTTTAAAATTCTGTATCCTTCATACCTACATATCTTTTCTATAGCTATCTATTATACAACGTCTAATCAATCTGTCAGAGTTTTGCCTATTTAAATCTACCTCTTTTCCATACTAAACCCACAATCAAACGAACACCACTACTAAACCTTTTTCTACTTTCCTCTATCTTCTACCTACTTCGAACTTCAGCTACCTTCAAACAATACCAGACAGCCTAACCCAATACTACCTAAACCCCCTTCGAAAACATCCCAAAACACCAACACCATAACGCCCCATTGCCCCAACACCCCGAAATGACACAACAACCCATTTTCAACAAAACGTAGCTGCAATGATCGCCATCCCTATTTTGTTCAAGATTGTCAGTTTGTTTTCTATTGTTGTGGGGTTTGATTAAGTTCAGTTTCGGTCTTTAGTTGAGCTTCTGTTCGGTTTATTTACTGATCGCCGGTGGATGGTAAGTGGGTTGTGTCGTTCTTGGGTTTCTTTTCTTTTTTCGTTCGTCTGTTGATGGTTAGTAGGATGATATCTTGTTTATATATGTTACTTCCGGTGAAACTGTACTTCCCTTTTTTTTCCTCTTCGGTTTTTTCCTTATTCTCGTTGGAAGGCTAAAACGTATCACTTCTTCAATGTGCGGATGGTGATGTCGGCTACGGGAATGAACACCAGAATGGGAAAGCCCCAATTCCAGTAGGCAGCAACTATCGTTATGAAAATAAAAGAATTACAAGATTGGGAGGAAGAAGAAGAAACAAGTCTAAAAAGGTAAACTTGAAACATATCTTTATTTATTACTGATTATAGTATTTATACATTGATTTACAACTGAATTATAACAAATCAACTGCTCTAATCTTCTGTAGTTAGTTACACAAATAAGTAGTTAGTTAACCTTTATTTAGGTTTAATACTCCCCCCTTAAATTGGGGATGTAAGGTCCTTAATGCCCAATTTGACTAATACTTCACGCATTTGTGTTTCTCCAACACATTTAGTGAATATGTCAGCTAGCTGATTCTTTGTTCCAATATATTCTAGAGTTATTTCCCTTGTTACTAGCTTTTCTCTTGTCAATGTGTTTAGTCTTCTCATGGAAGACTGGATTATCGGCTATATACATTGCTGATTTGTTATCGTACATGATTGTAGTTGGCTTTGATAATTTGATGCTCATTTCTAAAAGTAATTGTCTTAGCCAGACTACTTCTCCAGTTACTGATGCCATAACTTTGTACTTTGCCTCAGTTGAGGATAGAGAGACTGTTTTCTGCTTCATTGATTTCTATGATATTAAACTATCTCCTAAGAAAACACAAAAACCAGTCATCACAATATGCTTTAAGCTCTAGTGGCTTGTCCCTATATATCATTACTTCCTGTCCAGGAGATTGTTTTAAATATTTTAGCAGTTTGCACACTGCATCTAGATGTAATTGAGTTGGTTTTTCTATGAATTGGCTCAGTGTCCTTACAGTAAATGTAATGTCTGGCCTGACAATGTTTAAGTATATTAATCTTCCAATTAATCTCCTATAGATAAATGGATCAGTTAGAGCTTTAGTCTTATCATTTCTCCAGTCAATACCTCTTTCCATAGGTATTTTGGAGATTTTGGCTCCGAATAGTCCATTCTCATTAATTAGATCCAATATGTATTTTCTTTGTGATAAGAAAATACCTTGATCTGAGTGGGCTACTTCAATTCCTAGGAACTAATGTAATCTTCCTAGGTCCTTTATTTTGAAGTGTTTTTGTATCTGTTGTTTTAATGAACTTATATCTAATTCACAACTTCCTGTAATTATTATATCATCTATATATATGATTATATATGTTATTTTCTGATTTCTCTCTCTTATGAATAAGGAATAATCAGATTTACATTGTTTAAAATCAAAATTTATTAGAACACCTCTTAATTTGCGAAACCATTGTCTAGAGGCTTGCTTCAACCCATAAATTGATTTTTTTAGTTTACAAACTCTTCACTACAAAAAACCAGCGCAGTTCTGACGGCAAATTCCGGTGGCCTGTATAATGGTTCCTGACGGCCAAGCCGACGACATTCCATCGCCGGAAGTGATGTCGCCGGAATTGTGAAATACCGGCGGCTTGGCCGTCGGCAAAAAAATTTGGATTCCGATTTTAACATAAATTGTCCCGGCGGCTTAGTCGCCGACTTTTTTTTTTGAAAATTATATCCCGGCGGCCAGGCCGTCGGTTGTTATTTTTGGAAAATAATTTTCCGACGGCCTGGCCGCTGGTCAATATTTCCCGGGAAGAAATTTTTGGCGGCCTAGCCGCTGGTTCAATTTTGAAAAAAAAAATGAAATTAATATGAAATTGAAAATAAAAATAAAATTAAAAATGAAATTGAAATTGATATTAAAATTGAAATTGATATTAAAATTGAAATTGATATTAAAATTGAAATTGATATTAAAATTGAAATTGATATTAAAATTGAAATTGATATTAAAATTGAAATTGATATTAAAATTGAAATTGATATTAAAATTGAAATTGATATTAAAATTGAAATTGAATTCGAAATTTAATAATTAATGTAGAACAGAAATTAACTTCGACAGTCACTAATTTAACTTCTTTTTTTCGCTCTTTTTCTTCTTTTTAGTTCCGACCACCTTTCGTAGCGCCTCTTTCGTGAATATTATCGATCTTTCTACGCGCGAAGTGGTGTGCTCCTCTTGTGGCGTAGTTTGTAGAGGCGTCGTAGTTTCTTGCGTTGTTGGTAGTTGAGTAGTCGGTGCGGCGGCTCTAGAAGATGACGCTCCAGGAGTATAAATGTTTTGCGCTGCATCGTTGTTGAACATTTTCGGAAACTCCGGTAAGCGCAAGTTTGGATTTTGAGCGAGCATTGCGGAGTTGTATTGTTGGAAGAACGCCATTTGACGAGCCATAAACTCTTCATTCTTACGAGCAATAAACTTTTCATTCTGACGAGCCATCGTCTCAGTCTGACGAGCCATCGCCTCAGTCTGACGAGCATCGCCTCAGTCTGACGAGCATCGCCTCAGTCTGACGAGCCATCGCTCTCTCGACAGCCTCGTTGACCTTATCTTGAACCTCTGCTTCGGTCATTGCATATTTTCCTTTGTCCATGCAGAAGTTCCCCACATTCATGCGATGTGTTGTCTTTTTGCTCAATAAGGAACCAGTTGTTCCTAATGTTCTTGATTTTTTCGAGCTTCTACCGATAAATTCGGTTATAGCAAATTGGATTAGAGCCTAATGAAAAAGAAAACATGATAATAATTAATGTAAATATAACTATTGAATTATATTGGAAAAAATATGAAATAATTACCGTGTGATTCATATTTTTTTGTTGAGCCATATTTTTGGCTTATTCACTGTCTATCCAATTAACCGTTTTATCCTTAAAAAACAAATGAAAGTAGTCAAACAAATAGTAATTAACTATAATTATAAATATAAAAGATTACGTACCACTCGTTCGTCTTTTGGATAAGCTGCGTTCATATTGAGTTTCCAAATTTCAATATCATTTAATCCCTTTTGTTCCTGTAATATTAAAATTAGGAAAAGAAAGAAATATAAAATTAAATATAAAAGAAAAAATAAAAAAGAACTTGAAAGTAAATATGAAATTAAATAATTTACTTACAGCTTCGTAATTTCTTTGCGCCAGACTTTTCGAACCTAAACTGTGTGATGTTTGTTTAGCCCGATTGCCTTTGTTAATTTCAAAAATTTCCTATATTAAGTTAAAATAAAATAATTAAGTTAAAAAAAAAAAGTTATTAAATGCAATTAAAAAGAAAAAATGAATTAATACGTACTAATACCCTCGGTGATCTTCTCTCCATCAGTTTTTTTAGAAATTGTTCTTTGATGATTTGGTCGGGTAATGTTCTCATAACCTCTTCGACTGTTAGATCTTTGTTATTATATTTATCCAATAACGAGTTTTAAGCGCTTCTCCATAATTTGTTTAACCTTTCATTGACACGTCGATAACCAAAGGTTAACCCGCTGTAATCAAATTCTCTCTGTTCGATAAATAATTATAAAATTAATTATTAATTAACTATAAAATCTATAATAATAATTAAATATTAATTAATAAACCTGGATCGTTGCCATCGCCTCATCTATGTTTTTCTGGTCTTGTTCAATCCACAGTACGTCCATTGGTAGTAGCTTGAAATCGTTCGCGACCATTGCGCATTTCTTGTTTAGTTTTCTTCTACGCTATCGTGGACAATTTGATCATTTCTGAATTTTATTACAAACCGTTGTCCTTGTGATGGATGATATTCAGCATGATCTTTGTTTTTTTCTTCGTTTGATCACCATCGCACCCAGCCATGTTCATGTCATGTAGATTCGGATGATCATAATATTGTTCATCAATTGAATGATCACTCTGATCGGGAGTCGTGACGACCATGAAAACCGATAGAACGAATGCTACTAGTAACCAATACATCTAAATAAAATAAGGATAATCTAATTAATCGAAAGATAATATAAAATAAAAATAATATTCAAATTCATTATACATCGTCTAAATCAAATATTTGTCTATGAGGTCTGTTTAATACAAAACTCCTATTAGATTCAATAGGATCTATTGAATAAAAACATTGTTTAGCTTGTTCGGCAAAAATAAACGGTTCTTCCCCGTATTTTGGCACAGACGTTTTCACACTAACTAGACCGAACTCGTCTTTTTTAAATCCGTCGTACCATTTGCAGTGAAACATGGTATATTTCAACATATCGTGTCCGTAACATACTTCG
>LFYR01001352.1:0-60233 GCA_001185155.1 Zostera marina
CTGCCATAAACATCAAAAGAATTGTAAACTTTTGGGAAAAATCAGACTCAATACTAGATACATGGATCCAAGGGAGATACAAAAAAGGAAGGGCCCTTTCAAGCATCCAGATAAAAAACAATATAGACTCCCATTTCTGGAAATTTGTAATGGGGGATAGCCCCAAAGCAGATGCACTAATTGAGTGCGGTCCAAATTATACAATCTTGTGGAAAAATGGAACCCCAAATAAGAAACTAGCAAAAATAGCTGAGATAATTAGGGATAAAAGCCATAGAGACAATCTAGCAGAGGGAATATGGTCAAACAAACCCACAAAATTCTCCATACTCCTATGGAGAATAAAATGGGGACATATAAACACTTTCACCAGACTAAATGGATGGGGCATGCTAAACCAAGCCACATGCCTATTATGCAACACCGAAAATGAAATGAGAAGTCAACTATTTTTCAACTGCACTTACACTAGAGCCATTCTATTACCCCTAATAGAAAAACTAGACAACATATTTTGGAAAATCATGAACATACCAACACCCACAACCACACACCCAGACATTAGGCTAGGAGACCTAACTGAGGTATGTCAAAAGCTAACACGTCACTCTCCAATTTGGGGTTTATTATGGAACACGATTGGAGCCTTAAGTTGTCACATATGGGCAGAAAGAAACAGAAGATGGCAGCAACACTTACTCAGACCACCAGAAACGGTACTCAACGAGGTAATAAATGACATAAGCTTTTCCTTCAATCCTCAGGGCTTCAAGAAGAACTGCTGTCACCCATTGGGGCATAGCACGATACAAATATGGGAGACCAACCTCCGGAGGCAGATAACCTAGTACCCAACACTAGGCAGTATGGCTGTGTGGAAAGTGTCAAATGAGTCTTGTACTCTTTACCATATTCTATTAGTAATATAGAACAGGACTGTTCTATGGGGAGATGATAAGAAGATCTGGGAATTCTTCTTAAATCGGGAATGGGATAAGAATCAACAAGGCATCCACCAAGGATTCAGATCTGATCAGAAATGGTGGAAAAAAATAAAGAGAATAGAGAAAAGAAAAAACAGGAAAGTAGAAAATCGGGGAGAGAGAAATACCTTCACTAATATAAAAAAAACTAACTCCTCCTTTGGGTCCACTTGGTCTTTTATACTCACATTGTGTGTAGTGGACAACCTCCACAATGTGAGTTAATTGACTTCAAAGGTGAAGCACAATGGCTCGAGCCATCTCGAGCCAAGCTTGTGCCTGTTCAGGGGTGTGCTCATTTAATTGAGGCCCTCTGTTAATACTTCCAGTATTAGGGGTAAAAAGGTCATTTGCAGAATTACACAAAGAACTAAGATGCTATGCATCAATTAGTTTATGCTTTTTTATGCTTATGCTTATCCCTAATGTAATCAGGGCAATGTCCATTATGATTAATGAAAATATTTAACTGCTCCAAAAAAAAATCTTTATTTTAAGGATTGATATATAAAAATACATGTGTTTTTTAATTTTTTATTATAATTACAAATACGCCACTGACATGCTCCTAGTGGTGGCGCATCGTGCAGAGGCGTATCCTGAACCATGATCAAATCATCAAGGTTTGAGGTACGCGTGAATTCATGTGCTTATTCCCTGCAGTGCGAATGTACGATCTTGCTATACTGCAGTCAAGTGACTAAAACGTTTAGCGTTTAAAATAGACAGTGAAATTGTGATTTTTGTTTTTTTAGAAATTGTAATTTTATGGAAAATTTAGATTCTTACCTCTGTCGAGTAAGGTCTCTCTGGATGCCTTGTTATGCCTCTGACGAGCTACTTGTTTTGACTATTTTTTTTAGACTTCACAACCCTAAACACAAAAGACTATTCTATATTTCACTTAAATTCTTAAACAGGTATTAATTATGGAAGGATTAACCTATGTTCAAAAAATTGGGAATTCTATGCTGGTATTTAGCATGCTAAATCCCTTAATACCGTACCACCCCTTAGTACGGGTAACCAGTATACTGCTCTATGGAATAACTCAAAAGTCTCAAATTCTCAAACTTTGAAATGGTCCAGTTGGTTATTTATATTATGTTATCTGAGAATATCAGAAAGAAAATTTAAATAAAAAACATAAAGAAAATGAATAAATTGTTGTAAATATTTTTTCAAAACTTATTTTTTAAATTTGATTTCATATTTTTTTATCAATTTTTTTGTCACAGATTTTCATTAGACAGAAAAACCGTAGCTCATCTAAATCACCTGAAAATCCTATAAAGGTATGCATCTAATCACTAATTTCAAGAAATTGAATATGTAAGTAGTTCATAAGTATTTTTCATTTGCCATCTTATCACTAAATATCTTGGTCAGCTGGTTGGCAATTGATATTTTTGATGTATGTTTCAATTCAATCCGTCTTTGTGAATTGTAGTAAAATTTTGCAATAAAAAATGCTCAACTGATTGATCATGCTTTCTTTAACTCATTTTTATTTTATTTTTGGATTTATTTTCTTGAATAGAGTTGTTATTGCAAGGGAATGAATGAATATTTTAATTTTTTTTATTACAATTTCCCATTTTAAGAAGTTATTTTCCAATTATTAGTTTTCTATTTGTGGAATTTTTATTATACTAACTTTATCACTAAATGTTTTGAATTTTGATTGTCATTTTTGTTTGATTACTTCACAATTTCAGTTGCAATTTTATGATTTATCCAATTATTCTCAATCTTGAAGCTTATATGACTTATTCTCAGTTTTCTATGGGTCATATGGCTGCACTTACACTTGTCGTGTACTCGTGTTCTTGGTTTTTATTGATAATGTAATTTGATCATTTTAATATGTTAGTTCACTATGTTCAGTCTCTTTTGATGCATGATATGAAAGGTTATTATTACTGCTGTAAACGTTTAACTTATTTTTGATAATTTTATTATTTTTATATTCACTGTGATTTGTAAATAATTGAAATATTGAATGATGACAGACAGTTCGGCATATGAAAACATCCCCGTTGACTGTGCCTGAAGTGGGCCTTATTTCCAGGGTAATTTGAGATGTACCTTTTTTTTAACCTGTGAAGACTTTTCATCAATTTCTGAACAACAGTATTCCATTTCTCCACCCCATGTTACAATTTTTTATGTTGACGCAGGGTCTTAAACTTTTTAAGAATGACTTGAATTCAGTTTGGAGATATTTTGTCCCATACCGGGATCCTTCTTTACTACCTCGGCAATGGAGAATTGCCACTGGAACTCAGAAATCTTACAGGAAAAGTGAGGCTCTCAAAGAAAAACGGAGGGCATATGAAGCAAATCGAAGAAAACGTAAGGCTGGTCAGCAATTAGCATGGGAGAAAGAGGTTCGTTTCATCTAAAGAAATAATTAATTACTGCTGACAAAATGCAGGATAACTGCACCATTTTTTATAGTTTGAAAAGCGACGCTTTAGCGCCAAATCGCCCTTGGAGGGGCATTTTTTGTAGCACTTTTTCTTAGGTGGGTAATCGGACGGCTTTGGGTTTAGATCCGCCTGATACACAATTAGTTATATTATACAATAATTCTTTCACCATTTCCCCCCTTTCTACCCCTATTTTTTAACTTAAATTAAAACGCCTTCTTCCTCTTTTCCCAAAACCCTAAAATCTCTTCATCTCTCCCCCTCTTTCTTGCAAGAATCTCACCGGAGAAACCCCCATTCTTGCCGGAAGAGCTGTTGATGCCTCCCTCCACTGCCCTCCTTAGTTTGGTATGCTTGTCAGTTGTCCCAACTCCCAGTCCCCAATTCGGTCAACCTCGTTTTTTTTTCATTTTTTAGTATATTACTTTCTATTATACATGTTTTTTTATAGGTTTTATGTGTATTTTTATTTTTTTATAGGCTTTCTATGTATCTTTCCAGGTATCGTGTCTAAATTACCCATAGCAAAAAAGCACTTTTCACTTTTATTAACTATGCTATTTTTTCCTAAACATCGAACTTATCTCTGTCAGATTGACGATTCCCAAAATTATACAAATAACATTTACGAGGACGACGAGCCATATGTTCATGAGGCATTTTTAGCGGAACCTGAATCTATGGGTTTAAAGTTTGTGCAGTAAGAACTTAAAACTTGATAATTCTATAATAGAAAGACCTATTATTTTTTATGCAACTTTTTTCTAAATTCGAAACATTGAAATACTTATTTCAAATTTATTCATATCATATGTTATCTTAACACCATCTAACTTCCCATCTTCTTTTCAAGGACTCAGACAAATCAAGATGTTTTACCCTATCAAATGCATAAATTTTCTGGGATCAAAGTCGTTAAGTTGGCACCTGGCTTGCCTCCTGTAAATCTGCCTTCTTCTGTTCGCATAATCTCTCAGTCGGCATTTAAAAACCACTGCGGGGTATCATCATATAATATTGTTGGTGGTAGGGATTCTAAACTGCTGCCGAGTTTGTATAATAACAACAAGCCTGGAGGTTCTTTAAGAAACTCTAGGAGTTTGGAAAATATATACTCTGACAAAAACCCAGAAGACTGCTTGCAGAATCCAAGAAGTGGATTAAATCGTTATTCCACTGAAGAAAATTGTCCGGATTCAGAAGTTCATATGCATCCACTATTGTTCAGAGCTTCAGAAAATGTGCACCAATCACATCACAAAGAAATCTGTTCCGTGCCTGCTTTAAAGACTTCAAATTTTCCTTCGGGACATCAAAATGGAAATACTGACTTATTCTATCCTACAAAGCATTCAAAAGAACTTTTACCTAGTGATACTATTGATTTTCATCCTTTACTTCAGAGAATGGATAATAGAACTGAAGTTTCAGTTAATGATCCTGAAGTGAATTTGGCATCTAGATCCTTACAACCATATGTTGCTAAGTGTGCTCTGACTTCCTATGCCATTAATGGTGTTTCAAGTGAGCCACACACAAGTTTTGAGCATACTGGTCCTAGTACAGCATCTACTAGCCATTATGTAGATAAAAATAATCTTGATTCGAACATACACCTGACCCCAACAAATAAAAGAAAAACCCCAAATAGCTCCATGAAAACTTTCCATAGTAATGGCATTTCATTAGATGATCCACTTGATGGTACAATGAGTATAGGTGGTATACAAGCTCAGTCACCTTGTCGTGAAAAACATTCAGAGGCAAATGTTGCAAACCTTTCTTCTGCACATATTGTGAAAAGTTGCAATCAAGTTCAGAAGATTTCAAAAACATATGTTGGGCATTCTTATAAAAGAATGGAAAATGTAGAGGACGAGCACTTAACAGGAATTGTCATGGAGCAAGAAGAATTGAGTGATTCAGATGATGAAAATGAACATATTGAGTTTGAACGTGAAGAGATGGAGGACTCAGAAGGAGAGCAATGCAATGATTGATGTCAGGGTGGAATTAAGGTGAGTTTGAATGTTGACTATTTTTTGCCAGGTGATATTAGCATTTTTATAAAACGACCATTTTTTAACAGTGGGAGAAAAATAAGATTTGTTTGACATCATTGATAAATGTATGTAGTCATCATTAAATAATTATTCACTACATGTGTCTACATAGTAGTTTTTGTAAAATAATTGCCTCTGTTTTTTTAAAGTGTAAATTGTGAATATCTTGTCTAGATCATATTATCATAGTTTTCCAGATTTTCTTTGTTGTATGTACCAACTACCAAGTATCAACAGTTAACTTTTTCAAATACTTTTTTATTTTTTTGGCTACCAATTTCAGTAATATACCAGTAGAATATTTTTATCTTGTATTGTTGTTGCTCTGAGCCTTTGATAATCTTTATCTTCAAATTAAGGATTTCATTAAAGTAGGATAAGTGTTATTACAGTGACGGCAACTTTTGTTGTCTTTGCAGGAGATATTTGGGAAATATGGTGATCAACACAAACATGGTTATAAGTGATTGGAGGATGCTCAACATGTTACATGCCTTTAGCTTCTCTTACCAATCAAATTTTGAAAGATCATCTTTAGCATATACCAACTGGTGAGGTGAGCTTTATTCGTTTCCTTTTTCTTTTATTATCGTTGATTGATATGTTGAATGACAAATAAAGCATTCATTCACAATCATTGTTGATATGAGATGTTTTTTTATTTTATTAGGAATTATTAGTCCCCACTATCAAGGACCCTAGATTATCTTTCAAGTTTCAACCAGAGTGGCTTTATGAATCACCATGTATGGAAGGTTTCAGTTCATAGTATCTCCATCTTGTTTGTCTGATGACATTTTTGTTTGTTTTTACCTTCACCCCTTGGAACATCTGTAAATATATAGACTATAGTTGTTTTTTCATAATATAATGTTTATTGTTTATCTGTGTACAGACTACAGAGTACAGAACCTGATTGATATTTTCTTCTAAACTAAATTTTATAAAGATACAGTTTTGGTTTTTCAATTCAACCAATTTTATTAACTGTTGAGTCTTACTTAGTTCCTACTTTGAATTTTAGGCATAGTTAATTGTTGTGGAGTGATTAGTCATGATATATAAACTTCATGACCAATCACTCCTTCACAACACATCCAATAGGACTAACGCATGCAGACAAAACCACGGCTGCATGCACGGTTTACGTAACAGCACGACACGTGCCCAGTAACGTGGCGCCAAGTTGTCATTCCCACGCTTGCATAAGTAAGAGTTTAGTGTACTTAACAAAGGGGAGGTCTTTAGATACAACATTAATTATAATTAGGAATGGTTAATTATAATTTACTACACGTATCTCTAATTTTTTTTGATAGTAGTATTGGTATTAAATGAAAAAAAAAGATTTTACAACATAAAAATAAAATTAAAACAAAAAGTTTTTACAACATTTAAGCAATAAAATCAAACTAAGGAAATTAAAGATCTAACTAACTTCTCTGAGCATCATTACCACCAGCAAGCAACATGTGAGCATCCTATAACGCGACTCATTGCTGCTCTTTATTGGTTCGATGCTTTCTTTTATATCTTCCTTCCCGAAGGCTGATATCGGTATTTCAGCAGGCGTTCCACAACAACGCTTCCTTCGACTAAGTTCCACTGGAACGTCTCCTTGCATTATGCTTTTGCCATATCATCCATGATGTTACTCCTATCAGGGACCAATGGATACCCCATACTTTAGACTGATTCGTGATTGTTTATAAGGAGGTTAGCTGAAACGTTTCCGATTGACTTAAGGGGGCAACTTGGCAAGTGTAAATGATGCAATCTTTTGATTTATTGAATATTTAGAGGTGTTTTGTTATAAAAAATTCACTTGAACTGTCGAAAAGGATCAGATTCAGATGTAACTGAAGATCCTGACCGTTCAAAATATTACTATATTACTCACACCTACTATGAGACTACAGTGCACGTTTCACGTCATTATTCCACCAACTATGTTGACACAAACAATCAAACTAACTCTGGAGTGAACTGCGGAATCTGCAATGGCGGAAGATTTTTCCTCCACGATCCAGACATCTCCGACGATCGACGGCAATGCTCTTGCAGCGCGGGCCCTCGCGCGTTTCGGCGTGACGCACATGTTCGGAGTGGTAGGTATACCGGTTACTTCCCTCGCAACTCGATCGGTTTCAATCGGAATCCGATTCATCGCCTTCCATAACGAGCAGTCCGCCGGTTATGCAGCTTCTGCTTATGGCTACCTCACTCGTAAGCCCGGTGTCCTACTCACCGTATCAGGTCCTGGATGTATCCATGGACTTGCGGGCCTCTCTAATGCTCAGATCAATACGTGGCCTATGATCATGATTTCCGGATCATCCAACCAGAGCGATCTCGGGAAAGGAGATTTTCAGGAACTTGATCAGATCTCTGCTGTTCAGCCTTTCGCTAAAATATCTCGTAAGGTTGGGGATATCGGTGATATCCCTAGATTGGTCAAGGAAGTGTTGGAATCTTCGACGACCGGGAGACCAGGTGGCTGCTATCTGGATCTTCCGACTGATGTTCTTCATCAGACTCTGTCGGAGTTGGAGGCGGAGAGGTTGCTGTTGGAGGCTGAGAAGTCGGCGGAATTTGAAGAGGGAGGAATTCAGGGATTGGATATAGCAGGTATACAAAATGCTGTGAGTTTGTTGAGAAATGCACAGAAACCGCTGATCGTGATTGGAAAAGGTGCGGCTTTTGCTCGGGCGGATGAAGGTTTGAAGATGCTCATTGAGAGAACCGGGATTCCCTTCCTACCGACTCCGATGGGAAAGGGTTTGGTTCCAGACACTCACGAGTTATCTGCAACTGCAGCGAGATCACTTGCCATCGGTAACTGTGACGTCGCCCTCATCGTAGGAGCAAGGCTGAATTGGTTGCTCCATTTCGGAGAACAACCGAGATGGTCGAAAGATGTTAAATTCATACTTGTGGATGTTTCCGAGGAAGAGATCAAGCTCAGAAAACCACATCTAGGGTTGATCGGTGATGCAAAGAGACTGATTGATAGACTCAACATTGAAGTCAAAGACGATCCATTTTGTTACGGAAAATCACATCCATGGGTTTCTGCAATTTCCAAGAAGGTAAAGGAGAACACAGACAAGATGGAGACTCAATTGGCTAAGGTTGTAGTGCCTTTTAACTTCTTGACGCCGATGAAGATAATAAGGGATTCCATTCTAGCTCAGGGGAGTCCTTACCCAATTTTGGTGTCGGAGGGTGCAAATACCATGGATGTTGGAAGATCGGTGTTGGTTCAGATGGAGCCAAGGACGAGGTTGGATGCTGGAACTTGGGGCACTATGGGGGTTGGTCTTGGCTACTGCATTGCTGCTTCGGTGGCTTCTCCGGGAAGATTGGTCGTTGCTGTTGAAGGTGATTCTGGGTTTGGTTTCAGTGCTATGGAGATTGAGGTATTCTCTGGATTTTTTAAAAGAATATTCTGTACAATTTGGATATTAAAATGAGATTTTGTTATTTGGTTTGTAGACATTGGTGAGGTATGATTTGCCTGTGATTGTGATTGTGTTTAACAATGGCGGTGTCTATGGCGGTGATAGAAGGAAGCCTGATGAGATCACCGGACCATACAAAAATGACCCAGCACCAACATCTTTTGTTCCCGGAGCGGCTTATCACACCATAATGACCGCTTTTGGAGGAACAGGCTATCTTGCTGGGAATCCTGAAGAGCTCAGTTCTGCTCTGACTCAATCTTTCACGGCAAGAAAACCAGCTGTGATTAATGTCACGATAGATCCATATGCTGGGGCCGAAAGTGGGAGAATGCAGCATAAGAACTGAGTGAGCTTCACATTTTAAACTATACTAAATCTATTTTCTTATATTTATTATCTGTTCACTGAACTTGCAATGCGATCTACTTATCAATAATGCTTTTTTATAACACGAGGGAAATCTGTCTTCTATTAGAGTAGTAGAACTCATTAAATTTTATGACCAAATAAATTCAAATTGGAGGTAAGCATACAAACAGTGGGTCACAAACACTTTGATTTACCCCACATATATTATTTGCTCTCTCGTATGATATCACTCCAGAGGTTTTACTCATCCATCACTATCTTGACTGGTGAATGATCTTTTTCACATAGATGAATCTTGTCGGAAATTTGAAATCCACAATTTTACAAACATTATACAAGAGAGGTTGAGAGGAAGTAAAAAAACATAAAAACGTGCTGCTCCATACAAATTTATATGATCTGGCATCTATGGTTCCATGGGTGCCTTGCTGGTAATTAAATCGTCATCATCTCAATGAATATTCCTATAAAAACTATAAAAAATAAGGGGAAGTCATATGCATATAAAGCAATGTAGGCTTAAGTGCCCACTTAGAGTTCTCTGTTTACCATTACCTATGTTGGAATCTCCGACAGAGAATCAAATCTAGCTCCAGCTTTCTTTGCCTGGAGAAAGAAGCCCAAGTTAGATGGTGCTTCTAAGTTTATTTGTAACAAATAACATAAGATGGCAAGAACTGTTTTAGTACTTACTTCTTTCTCCCAATTTGTGAATAGTGTGACCATTGTGAGCAACATGAGTTGTACGAAGAGTGCAGATATTATTCCCAACATAAGGCCCTGTTTTACTTACATATGATTAGTTCAAATAATCAGGTGTTTATGGTGATGACTTCAACATTGCACATGACCAAATCCTCACCTTTCCCTTAAGATGGAGGACAAAGGCAAATAGAATGCCGCAAGGAAGGCCCACTATGTAGTAAGCTCCAAGATTGATATAAGCACCTATCTTCTGCTTTCCGATTCCCCTAACAATGCCTAGAAATTATTGGTGAGGTTTATTTTAGAATGAAATTCTTCAATTATAGGTTAAAGACAATCAATCTGGTCTTTCTTAGTTTGGTTACCGGAAAGAGTACACTGAAATCCATCCAAAATCATGGATGCAGCAAGTAATGGTGTGATCAGCGCCACATGTTTTATGACTTCTATTTCATTGCTGTATAGGTTACCCCAAACATTACGTAGAAAAAATAGGGTCAAAGAGCTTGCTATGGATTCTATGGCTACAATTAACATCATCACACTGACTGCCAGTCGTGCTGCTCTTGGTCGCTCCGCACCCAGTTCATTTGACACCCTTATACTACATCAATGTGCATAGTAATGGATTAAATATAATGGAAACCCCTCCGTGAGTAAGCTGGATGAGTAAAACCCTTGAGTGATACACACACCATTGCTCGAGTACTAAGTTAATCTGGTCAATATTAGCATAAATTTTACACTAACCTCATCACGGAGCTGAGTGCTAAGACAACCATGTATTCAATACTAAGTGTGTTTAGACTGAGGAATCGAACAAAACTTTTGGATTACAAATATATTAAAATAGAAAACTTTTTATCAATGACATCAATGGATGATCGTTACCTGATTGATAAGATCGATGTTTGAAGTTTGGGATTTGGGAGAAGACCTGCTATGAGAACGAGCATTTCAAATGACCAAAACTCTAAGCTATTTGTATTATCATAAAAAAAATATCAGTATAAGAAAATAGCCTTAATTAGTAGAGCTAAAAACCGAAGAAATTTCTCTTACCAAACCATCATAGCAGAAGGTACAGCAAGCTTGAGAAAACTAAGAATATCACTAAAGGCATCTTTGGAAAATCCATTCCATGTGTTCTTGCAAGTTGGAGACATTTTTACATAAACTGCTAATAAAATCACATTGATCCAATAAGAAAAGCTATTAGCCAATGCAGCTCCTCTGATGCCAAGCCCAGATTTGAACACAAGTACCCAACAAACTGGCACATGAAAAAGAAGAGTGACTCCGGAAGTCACGACCATTGGAAAAACAGTGTTCTGTGTTTGAAGAAACTTCATCTTGCATTGGAGAAATCCAAATGCAAAGATGCTAGGTATCAACCATCTTGCATATACACCTGCTTCAACAGATATTTCTTGATTTTGCTTGAAGAGCAATAGGATTTTTCCCGTGTAAGCCCAGATAAACATGATGGGAATGCTCACAGTAG
Source organism: Zostera marina (assembly GCA_001185155.1). Lineage (NCBI taxonomy): Eukaryota > Viridiplantae > Streptophyta > Magnoliopsida > Alismatales > Zosteraceae > Zostera > Zostera marina. Next base: position 11,521 of record LFYR01001352.1, read on the forward strand.
AAAGGATTATCATGGCTCTTTGCATGTATACGCCAAGCATGTGATATTGCTTAGCTCCAAATGCTTGTCCACAGAATGTATCCAATGCACACGACATTCCTAGCTGTAAATAGAATCACAAATTTTCAGTTTTTTGCAATCCTGTAATACATGTTTTATTTTAAAAATTGACTAGCTAAATTATCAAAGGCAAAGCCCCCTGACTTGGGCCTGGCTGAAGCAAATACCATTAGACATTGGGTAGAGATTTGATTGTCTTTTCTGTTTGTATTTCCTGTTTTCTACTGTTTCTATTTGTTGTTTGCTGCTTTCCCCTAGAAGACATAACTTGCCCTGTGCAGTGCTTGTTGGTTGAGGGGATTCTATTATGTATATTGTAAATCTGGGCAAAGCCCATTTCATTTCTAATGAAAATTCAACTTTATAAAAAAAATAGACTAGCTAAATTATCTAGAAATCTGGTTGGGTTTTCTTTATATATTGTGACAACCCAACAATTCATGATTCAATTCATAACTTTTTGTATCTCAGAAAACTATCTTTGATATTGCACCAAGTGGTTAAAGGGCAATACATGCAAACTAAGGGTAAGACCCTTATTATAACATGCAAACAATGGTTAAACCTTTGTTATAACATGCAATATATACGGAAGAAAGCCATGTATGAAGATAAAAACATAAAGGTTACCAGCACACTGAATCCGGTAACCCCGGCAAAGGAGGTTGCCAATGAAGCACCAGCAAGAGCCAATTCTCCAAGATGACCTACAAACATAACTGATATCATCTGAACACAAAACAGCAAGATGTTTACAGACACCAATGGACCAGCCAACCAGAGTTGCTTCTTTAACTCTGCTATTACGATCCCTTTCTTCTTCTCCATTGTTAGAATACTAGTTTGATTTCCACTACTATCCATGACTGAAGTTGACAAGCTATGGATATGATGATCTAATTTTATGTGTCCCCTATTTTATATACATATATAAAAGAGAGATCCATTGAATGTCCAGATCAACAACGTAATACGTTTGAACACCTTGACAGAAATGGTGTGTGTTTTTATAATAATTATGGACAGTGGGATTGTGGCACAGTGCATGTAGCAATCCCTACATTTGTGGTTAAAATCCTAGGGAATCATCGAATGCTTATTCATTAAACAAGGGAAAGAAAAATATTTCCACAACAAGCCAACAGTCATGGATAGTGGTGGAAATAAAGTTGTTAATATCTATATTGATTTTTTAAAAAATGAGAATCTTTCAATAAAATTGTTGAAGAGACAGCGACCCCAAATTTCTAAGATAAGAGATATCAGATAATTATAGAATCATTCATAGTGGGATTGTGGCACAGTGCATGTAGCAATCCCTACATTTGTGGTTAAAATCCTGGGGAATCACCGAATGTCTATTCATTAAACAAGAGAAAGAAAAATATTTCCACAATAAGCCAACAGTTTTTCTGTTTGCTAATATCTGACTACTGCTATCTATATTGATTTTTTTTAAAATGAGAATCTTTCAATAAAGTAGACAGCGATCCCAAATTTCTAAGATAAGAGATAACAGATATATGAATTTTCATTAAACTTACCGTCAAGATAAATCCAAATACATAATAATATATCAATGTTCTACAATTTATATGCACTGCACATAAATCCAAATCAGGATTTTTTTCATTTCTCTTTTTAATTTAAATGGATTGTCAGTTGGATTCGAATTGGATTCTCCAAAACCCTAAATCCCAGCTCATGAACTGAGGTGGTATAGAAGTACAGAACCTTGTAAATTGTAATATATTTGATATTAAGTGTTAGATTTTATATTATTGAGTATTGACCAGTACTTTATAATTAATACTTAGTGTTGATGAATTTTATTATTTACCTTAATCTACAACCTTCTTGTTAAAGCATATCTGTGCAGATAAAATGCAACTAAAGAATGTAGTATCCTTAAGAAATACATTAAGGTGTAAGATGCATGTGCTAAAGTCACATTCTATCTTGATTTGTCCAGCACTTAATTCAGTATTGGATGACATGCATACAACTTTGGAGTTTTCAAACATGTCCCCGATTTGCTTCAAAAAAAAACAAAAAAAACATGTCCCCGACAATAAATATCTCTGCTTTAAGAACTCTGATTTTGCCTTAAAATGAAGAAACAAATCTGAAATAGATCTGTAGATATATTTCCTCCATAAAAAAATAGTCCCCTGAAATCCAGATGCAATTAACTCATTTTATTCAGCACTTTTTGTTGGGTTTAAATACTTTAATCTGAAACTTGGAGGTGATTTTTAGCACAAATAAATCACAGCTGATGTTTTCTCATACAAATTTACAGCTGATGTTTACTCATATTTGAATAACATAAATCTTAAACCTTGTACCAGGCGCCATCATCCATCAGTCAGACAGCTAACTAACCTGACTTGATTTTACATTTTGTGTGTTTTCAATAAAACAGAGATGCAATTGAACATAACTACTAGAATAATAACAATAAGAAGAATGATCGAAGAATAAGAAGGTTTCGACTTTTGAGGATAGTTTGAATTTGAGAGTTCAGAAGGCAATTCAGATGCTTCTTCACTGCTCTACTCATTGGATTCTCTATGTTCTCACAAAAAACAAAATTAGAGATCCTAGAGCAGGTCAGTCACTAAAACGATCGAATACTCGAAATACTGAAAACCTAAAACTCAGAGGTAAATTGAAGTCCATTTGTGGATAGGACTGATAAATAACTAAAGTGATTGTTGTGTTACTCATTCAATTCAACACAATCTTTTAATTAAACTCACTTCTTTTTTAGTTAGATTGTCAATATAGTTAACATTGTACAAATTGGGACATGAATAATTTTTTTTATCAATTTTAAGGAATGAGAGCAACAGGCAAACTAGACTCGTCATAATGTAAAAGGAGTATGACAACTTTACACCTTTACTGTTGACAGCCTCAACATTCTGGTCTGGCCGATCGGAGAAGTGGAATTGGAAATATCATGATTATCGCAGTTATATGATCGTTGGCCCCGGAATAGGGGGTACCATGCTGCATTGGCCGACTTGTCAGTGTCGTGCATTGGCTGACCTGGCCTGTTGATGGAAAAATTAGTCATGTCAGTGACCAGGGACTCTCCACTGATCCAGCCAAGGTTGAGACACTAAGAAGTTTGCCGAAATCGACGATAGTCACAAAAGTACGAGGCTTCCTCGGGATGGCATCGTTTTACCGCCGGCTCATCAGAAACTTAAGTTTGATAGCGGCGGAGATGTCTAATTGTTTGAAGAAGGGGCCATTCCGGTGGTCAGCGGAAGCTAGAAAGAGTTTCGAGCGGTTGAAAATGAAGTTGACTACGACGTAGGTCCTATCGCTATCGGATTTTGATAAAACGTTTATGATGAGTGTAATGGGTGTAATTATGGGATATTGGAATTGGAGGGATACTAATTAGCCAAGTGGAACATCCTATTGCGTTCTATAACGAGAAATTAGGCGAAAACCGACGACATTGGACAACGTACGTACGAGTCGTTGTCTGAGCTGGGTCACTGTTGTTATCTTTTGGTTGCTTTCAGTGGGCCAATGGTATCATCACTTTATATTTTCTTCTGCACAACATGCACTTTGTCACAACTTTTGTGAAGATTTTTCTGTTCTTGATGAGTGTTTTGACAATCTCTCGTTTGGTGAAAATGACCATGTGGTATCAGAGCTTAATCCCTAAATTTCTATAAAGAGATAACCATCATTATTGATATTTCCACATCATTTACAAGGGTCTTTACACCATAAAATTTTTAATGCTTATAAATATAAGACGCGTTTCAGGTGTGTCGTATCTTAAATGCGTCGTCATGTACCATCAAATTATGATCATTAATATTTAATCCAATAACTAAAATAATGTACTGTACATGTACGACGTAAAATAATGTAATGCAAAAGACATTAACACATATTCGACGAAAAGTCGATTTAATAGACATGATTAATTTGACGTATTTTGACCTCGACACACCTGATAATTACTCTATAAATATATATGTTGATCTTAATTAAACATATATAATTACATAAATGGCTTCTCCAATCCTCAAACTCAATTGGCTTCTCATTTGGATGGTAAATAAATTATATATGAATATGAAAAATGGTTGTTAATTCTATATAGATGTGGGTCTAAACTACATTCAATAAAAAAATTATTTTATTTTCAATAAACGGAAGAAGCTAGCTAGTGGCCGCAGAGATGTGCGAGAAAGTGAGCCTTCCAAGTGAAATAGTTGACTCGGTCTAGCCGGATCGCTCAGATGCTTGATCTTTATTGCAGATTCTTAGTAGTCCACATCAATACATCATACTATCGTCGCATGCAAGAACCAAGGAGAAAAAAAGCTTACTCAATCTGTTTTAGGCTCTGATACCATATTACAAATTTACTCTTTTCTTTTATTGTGTACTATTTAGATGGGTTCTGGAAAAACATATATAATATGATTATGTGAACCGATTGTACTGGACAAAATGATGGATTCAATTTTTAAGAAAATTCAAAATAGAAACATGAAGGATACTACAGATTTTCTGATCATAGAGGTCTGTTCTATACTTCTATATTATCTTTTATATTTCTCCCTTCAGTACAGGGTTATTTTACACACATTATTTTACTTCTCATGTTTAACTTGTTATTTGGGTTTTTAATTAATTAATCTATCCCTTGTTCTCATTTTAAATCTATCCCTTGTGATGCAAAACCATGAGAAGAAGTTAATCTTGAGATGCAAAACCATGAGCAAAAAGAGACCTGTTCTAATATATACTATCTATTTTGAAAAATGTATCAACCTTTAGGTTAGGCAAAATCAAAATTATTTATAAAATCTTGTGATGAAAATAAAAGCATTAATTGCCATAACTGCAAAGGGATTCAAGCCAACTGATATTTTGTCTAATAAATCTTCATTCATTCTTTCAGTTCAACAGAAGAAACAAGCTGCTGCAATATAAACTAGTATTCTTATTCAATTTCTTTAATATTGTATCAATTGGCTTATGTTCTGTGATTCATTTGACTCGATAAACATACCTTACTGTAATTTCCTAATAAAAATTTATCTTTATCAAAACAAAAAAAACTGGTCATATTACTCATATATATTATTTTCAGTTTTTTTTCTTCCTGATACTAATACATTAACTGGTCAAATGATGCAAAGGGTATATATGATGATTGCTTGGGTAAAATAAAGTTGATTATAAAAATAGGGACCGAATCTGGAACGACACATGTTCCATATTTTGTAGTTCTTACGGACATAGCAATCAGCAATCAGGTACGGCATCCGAACACGGAAATGGCCGTCAGATCGTAAATGAACGACATTCACCGCAGGTACCTTCCAGGCGGACGTACCGTACCTGTATTTATTGTATAAAAATATCCCCTTTGTTTTGGGGAGGAGGAGTATGAGAGGTTAAGATCAGTTAGAATTATTAGATAGTTAAGTTGGTTAACAACAGTTGACATTATGTATTATAAATACAAGTGTTGTATGACATTTAGAATTCAATTCATTACAGTTTACTGATATACAACTCTCAGAGTTTCCACTAAACCTGGTGGTAGGAAGAGAAAGGAAAGCTTGGTTGGCACTTGGCAGAATAGAGAAAATCAGCATCTTATGAACTCTGTCGATATACGTACCTTGCCGATCCTGTCATTTAGGAGCTTAATTCATGGATAATCGAAACTTGAATAGCAAATATGATCTCATATGGTTGATATGTAAGAAGACTTGAGAAGATTTCCATCGTAATCGATTACAACTCTACAATTTTCGGATCAAGGGTTTTTGCGTGATATGAAGCTCATATCGATAGAAGAAATCAAACTCCTCCATCCATCAATTTTATTCGAAATCAGAGAAATGGTTTAGTATGGATACTCTTTTTATATATCTTTGATATCCAAATTAAGATTTTAATATTTGAGCATGATTTTTTTTTGAAATTTTAGATATTTTGAAATTTTAGATGTTGAATAATGATATTGAATGTGATTATTTGTAAATGTGAATTGTAAATTATAAATTAAACTAGATTAATTACGAGTTAATTTTTTAGTTAGAGTCTGATGAATTTAGTTTACAATTAAATTACTAAATTAAAGTGGTTGTTGTATTACTCATTCAATTCAATACAATCTTATTGATTACACTCATTTCTCTTTTAGTGATCTGTCAATACAGTTAACACTATTCAAATTATTTCCCCCTCTTTTTTAACCTAATTTCCCACTGGCGTCATCTTTCCGACCAACGTCGGAACATTCCATGCGACTTCACCTCACATTTACATATTTTGACATAAGAAAATGGGCAAAGGACTGGAGAAAGCACCTGATGCTTGGATTTGCAAAGAAGAAAACACATTTGAATATCTGCCCAATTATTGTTGATCTTCTTCAATGAGAACCATGGTTTAACCTATGGTGCGCTTTTACGCGAGTGCGCTACCTGAAGGATTTTGCTTTTCAAGGTGCCTCCAGATAATGGACCTAACCAGATCCGGGTCGGACCTGGACAAACTCTGGAAAATACAAGCCACCCTTAAAAAACTCTGGCAAGCTCCAGTAACCATAAAAACCCTGTTTTAAAGTGAGTTTAAGTATCAATTTGTATTAAATATATATATTTTCAGGTGTCGTTCCTTATATAATAACTAAGGAACATGGCATCCCTGATTTCATTCTCTGACTCTGGTTTCAGATAGGATTCAAAGAGATTTTTCTGCTAATTCAAACAAATGAAACTAAATATCTGGATCTTGTTACAACTTACAACGTCAAGAAATTGAAATTGAGAGGTTTGATTAATATAATTATGTTCATCTGGCAGGAATAAACTGTAGTGCAGCAATCAAATTCAACTTAAACAGATAAACTTGACAAGCGGTAAGATGTTTGAGAATATCCATTGGAGGATAATAAATTCAAAATATTTCATTGAAATGCATCCTCATTTCCACATTCCAAATTTCTGTACTGGTAAATGATCTGATTCTAAGAAGTATCAATTATTACCTTAGCTACTTAGGTTAAAAAAATCAAATACTGAGCACAAATCCTGGATATGATTGTAAAGATTCAAGAGATTTCTTGCTTGAAGTCCATGAATATGTGTGTTGTGGAAATCATAAGACCCATAATCATAAGTGGCTCGTCTAAGTTGAGATTGGTCATGGATAATTTTTTTGTATGAGAAGCAAATATTCATGATTTCATGTGCAAACGTCCAGATCTTCTTACCATCCGAATCACAAATGTCTAGAAGAAACCTGCAGAACCACTACGGAAGAATTCTTAAGAAAACAAAAATATTTATAAAAATTGAAGACGGAGCAAATCGAATGTTTGAAAGAGAATAAATTCATCTTATATCCAAAAAATACCAAAATTAAAAAAAGAAATTATTATTATCAAACACAGAAGGGAAAAAAACTAATTTGCAATTTTAAATTCCATTTGTTGTTAAATAACTAAAAAACCTTCTCAGTAATCATGGTAGGTAATCAGTAATCATAATGACATAAAAGCAAGTAGGCTTTAGGGTTCAGTCATTCAGTGATCAAATCACACTAATCATATTATTATATTCGAAGAGATAGCTTCTCATTGTCATTTGAATACTCCCAAATAAACAGCATAAACAAATGTATCTATCATAAAAAGCAAAACTATAAATAAATCATTGTAATTTACTTAATTACAATTTACAATAAGAACAAAAATACCATTCATAAGGGAGAGCTCAATCAGTTATTTGGTTAAATGACACTAATCGCTTGCATGCAATTATAAATCCAATTACCACTACACACACGGTATGCATATTTTTTTGATCAATTACACATTACAGACAATTACCCTACCTGATTTTTTTTTTTCACGTGATAGCAGTATTCCACATTATCATATGATGTGATTGCATATCCAGATTATTTTCAGGACATTGAGGGTAATTAATCTTTTTTTGATAAACTTAAAATTTCATTAATAAAAATGAAATAGAGAGTAATAGCATAGCCTGATAACAAATGATTTGGAAATGAGTGTAACCCTATAGTTATTAATTAAATTCTATAGAGCTTTTCCTAGCTGTCAAGTGCTTATAGGATGTTGCCTTAAAATGCTTGATTTTTGCCGAAGGATGCCACATTTATCTCAACCAAAGTACAGTTATTTTTCCTGAAGGATGCCACAATGAGAAAGAAGCGGATATCCTTGATTTCTTATCCGACTGATTATTACCTATTTTTTAACCAGGCAAGGATAGAGTAAAAAGTAAGATGTTTTGGTAATTAACTGTAAATCTGTAACCATAACTATTTAAAACTTTAGGATAAGGATAAATGGAATTAATTGGGTAACCACTAACCATCATGTAATTACCCAAGCCCACCCCTATGACACAAAAAAAAGATGCTCAATCAGTCAAAGATTTTTCTGTAATCAGTGTTATGTCTCCAAAATCTATCAATAATGCAAGAAAATACAAAAATGTATGAAGTTATTTACTTATTTAATCTATTATTCTGCGTCGAAGATGCTTAAATGCTTAATCTCTAAAAAAAGATGTAAATGCAAGAACAAACTTGAAGAAAGGAAGACAAAAATGAATTTTTTTTTGCAAAGTAATCATTATCAGAAATTTAGGATAAATGTGAATAAACCAAAGAAGAATGATATCGATAAATGAGAGTAAAAGAAGAAAATATGACCTCCATTTACGATTTTCTGTACACGTTCATCATACCAAGATGACTTTAGCTCCAACAGCATTCATCTTTTCCGCAATTTGCTGTGCTTCCTCCTTGGAAAGACCATTCTTGAATATAGTAGGGGCCTTTTCAACCAATGCCTTTGCCTCTTTCAACCCTAAATCCGTAATTGCTCTAACCTCCTTAATCACCTTCAACTTCCCCGCCGGTTCAAAACTCTCCAACTTCAGTTCGAACACCGTCTTCTCCACTTCCGCCTCTTTCTCCTTTTTCTTTGCCTTACCACCAACAACCCCAACTCCCACCGTCCCGGCCTTCATGACAGCAATAGTGGGGGACTCCTTCATGCCTAGCTTTCTCTTGAGAATGGAAGACAGGTCCGAAATCTCAGAGAGGGTTAGGTTAGAAATCTCGTCGACTAGTTGGAAAACACGAGGAGTCGGTGGGCTCCGGTGCTCGGTGGGGTCGAAGTTGGAAGGGTCATAGTCCGTCGGAAGGCGACGCTGGTCGATCATCTCGAGCTCTTCTGTTGCGGAACTGAATGAGTATAGACGGAGGACGGAGATCGCCGGTGAAGTTTCGACAGCAGAGAGAAGTCGGAACCCTGATCTGCAAATGGACTTCATTTTACCTCTGGGTTTTGGGTTCTCAGGTTTCCATTTTATTTCAGTAATCGGGTATTCGGGTATTCGAATCTCTATCATGGTCCGCTCTAAGATCCCTAATTTCGTTTTCGTTTTGTATTTATATTCGTTTTTGTTTATGATTTTTCTTCACGGAACGTCGAAAGAGGAGAAACAGAGAATCCGATGAGTAGAGCAGCGAAGAGAGGGCATCTGAATCGCCTTCTGAACTCTCAAATTCAATCTGTTCTTGAAAGCTTCAAGGTTATTAACATTGCTGTTTTTTTTGTTAATCGATTCTTCAAAAGTTGAAACCTGTTTTTGCTTGTAGATTTTTGATGGACCAGCCAGTTTAATTCGGGAGAAGGTGAGACGATCTGCTGTAATGAAAGCAGTAGACGACATATACAAACAAGCCACAATTAGTGAGTGGATCAATGGATCATTCTTCTTGTTCTTCTTATTCTAGTAGTTATATTCGATTGCATCTCTGTTTTTTTGAAAAATTAGTCATGTTTGTTATAAGCGGTCTGGTAGAAGGATTAGGGTTATCTTATTCAAATATGAGTAAATTGTGCTTTGTTTTTCAAAATTTGCATAACACAAAATTATTCATGAGGGATGTTTGAATTAGTTTCATGACACACAAAATTAAAAACTACCTATTCATTTAGAAGGATTTCGGATTTCCTTTGTTGACGAAAAAAAAATCTAGAAAATGGGAAATTTTAACATACCCGAGTCTCTATCCAATGAAGAATCAGGTAGATTTGAAGTAGATAGATTTCTAATGAGAAATGAATTTGAAATCAATCAAACATAATACCTCCCTTTTTGATTTTTTTTGGGTTGTTTATAATTTTTGTTTATTCTCTGTCTCTTTCCATTTAGCTGGAATGCTGTGGTCTGGAGGAACACCAGATGTGAAGCTATTGGAGAATAACATAACTACTTATTGTACTATTCTTCAAGGGTTCATTTTTCTTTGCCATGGTAGCACTGTTGGTGCTGGACCAACTCTCTTTTTCAGTGTCCGTGCATCGGCTAAACAGGTTATTGATCGCAGCATATCCTTGTTAAAGGACCCTATCCTCCTATCACACGGTATGCACATACATTGTCACAATATATATTTTATTTTTTAATCAATTTCGTGAATTAAAGAAATTTTTGCATGTTTTTATATTTCAATTTTAATTAATCTTTTCATCAAATTCATTCAGATTTAATTTAGGTTTAAATATTTCATATTTCTTATGTGAAAAATTATGTTCAGGTTCAAAAGTTGATATGAAAAATATATTGATTCCACATTTATCTGGATCTGTTTGGGAGGCTTGTGGTTCCCTAAAGAAATTACCAAGTTCAGACACACTGGCCGTAGGACGGGCAATGATTCAGGTTGCTATATCAATGAAAGATGTTCTTCGAGAAATGAAAGAGCTTAAATTAGCTACATCTGAATCTGATGATTCCAACATACTTGTAGAGGAGGATGATGAATTTGGAAGTGATCTTTCACATGAAGAGATGAAAAATGCTCAACTAGTTATCAGTGTTGTATCTGACTCCCTTTCTGTTATAAAAGAGCTTATCCGTTTCGTCACAGTCATGATTAAACAACGTAATCATGATGACGATGTTGATACTTTGGAGGGATTATTGAAACATTGCCAGAAGATCGGGAGTCAAATTGATGATCTTGGTGCATGTGTTTTCCCACCACAAGAGGCACCACTTATGAAGCAAGCAGCAATAAAGCTAACTGAAGAACTTGAGGGTATGAAATCACTTATTGTCAATGGCATTAGTGGTTCTTTCAAAGATTTTATTATTGCTTCAGAAGGGTTAAAATCTTCACTGACAAAGTTTTTGTCTGAAATAGTATCTTTGGATAGGTTGGTAAATGAGATGGGAAATCTTGATCTGTAACCAAAGTTCATCTGCATCTGATTTCAAGTTTTTTTATAATTATTTACAAAATGTAATTTTATATTAATCGAGTCTCCATGAATTCTTTTAGAATGGAACTTTAAAAGCATGTTTTGTTATTAATGATCGTAAATCATAAATAAAACCAGTTTGATTTTAAATTCCTGACAAGGTATTGTCAAGAAAAAAAACTGGAGCAAAAAAATATATTCTACTTACTTACCTATAAGCTTTACCATCCAGGCACCACCTAAATAAAGACCCATGAGTGGTCCAGCCAATAATACCTGTGTCAAAGGATCTGTCGATGGTGTAAGAACTGCAGCCGCAACGACGGCACCGACCACAACATATCTCCACACCGACAACATCTTATCTCCGGTCACTAGACCCACCTGACCTAATAGTAGTTGTATTACTGGCACCTGAAAAAAAATTTAAAATCAAGATTCAGTAATTGACAATAACATCAATTGCTCAGATAACATTTCAGAAGTTTACCTGAAAGGACAAACCAGTGCTAAACATAAGAACCAGGACAAAATCAAAGTACTGATCAATAGACCAATAAGATTCAACAGCACCTTCGGCATAATTAACGAAAAAATTCAAAGCTGCCGGACTAAGAACAATGTACGAGAAGGTGACACCAACGAAAAACAGAATAGAGGATCCAAAGACAATAGGTCCCAAAAATTTCCTCTCTGACTGTGTTAAGCCAGGTAGTGCAAAAGCTATAATCTGATATAGAATAACAGGACTTCCAAGAAGAAGACCACTGTACCCAGCAACCTTTAGAGTTGTGAAGAAGAACTCCCCAGGAGAGAGCTGCAAGAATCGAACACCTTGAACCGTAACCGGAGCTTCAAGAAGTACAATAAGGTCCTTTGAGAAAGCAAAGCAACCTAACATAGCTAATCCTACTGCTACAACTGATATAAACACTCTTTGCCGAAGTTCTTCTAAAATGTCAGTTATTGACATATCTTTATCATCTGGAAGAAGATCTTTACTAGGGTACAGAAAATCATAGACTGGGCTCTTGTTGTCATCTTCATTGGATACTACTGGTTTTTCTGGTAATTCATCCTGCAATGTATTTGCCACAACTAGTGACCAAAGAGATCAATTGTTAATAATTTTAAACCACCTCAACTCATAAAACCTTACAAAGATTTCAAAGCTTCGTTTTTTTTGTTCATCAACCAAATTTTTTAACTAATCGGTTGATTTTACCCATACCCAATTCGAAAAGATCCCAATTCTATTCAAACTTTTTCCAAAGAAACATTTCATCAAACATCTGGCTAAGAATCAATCATTCATACCAGGCACCTGTTTCTGCTTCTGTTTCTTCAGCTTGTCGTCCTCTCCTCCTTCTCCTTCTTCATCTTCTTCTTCTTGTTCTCGTAGATTGCCAGAGGAGGAGGTGGCGGAGCAAAGGACAATCCGATTCCTGCATGACTGTGGGAGAGAAGAGAACGGCTTGTAAGAAGAAGAAGTTGGAGTATTGCGCCGTATTGGAAAACTGAGCTGCGGATGGAAGAACACGGCTGCTCCTGCTGCTGCAGTTCCCATCTTTTTTACTTCTGCCTCGAATCAGAGCTCAGAGGTGCGAAAATAATAGATAAGAACGTGTCGCTGAACTGACTGTCTTAAACCCGGTCCGAACAAATTCAGACCGGTTTTTTTGAAAGATTTTTTTATTATTAAAAAAGAGAGTCACAAAAACACCAATTTTTTATATAGAGAAAGAAACTGCAATTTAAGGCTATTTGAGACCGTGTGATCTGATCCGTTGATATCTTCGACTCTAGATGGATCTGAGCCATTGATATCCTCAACGAAATCAACAAAGTTACACATTTTCACTTTTTGCATGAATTAAAAATCTAAAAATCAACAAAGAAAAAAAATAACATCTCCATTCAACTCCACTTAGTTTGTAGTATTCTATTTTTCTGTATTTCAATATGAAATCTTAATGTCTGAATATCTATATTTGATATCTAGGCATCTAAAAAACTAGTGTAAAATTAGAAAAAAAATCACACCCTCCTAAATTCTAATCGATATATCCCAATTGTTTGAGATACCAAATGATACCTTCTGCTGCATGTGCCTGTGCAGATTTCTTACTTTTCTGAGGTTCACTATAGCACTCCAAAATAATGTTTGGGTTCTCTGGAATTTCCAGGATGACTTTGTATGTAAACCTGAAAGGAACAGGTAGCAGTAGTCATCATTTACTATGCAGCAGCATTAAAAATCAAATCGAAAAATGACCTTGAATTGAGATTTAAAGAAATACTATAGGAACAACCGGAGATTTAAAAAAATTTAGTTAAGGCATACATTCTCAAATGGCTAGGACCTTCCAATTTATGGACCACAAATGAAGGAAGATTCCAATAGTTGGTGGAACATACACAAAGCAGTCGAGACTTTGCATTCATTTTAATTTCACCAGAAGAACCTATAATCATTGAAGTTCAGTGCAATATGTAAATACAGTCTAATAGATATCAAGAAGATATATTATATTATATATATTTTTTGCAAATATTAAAAGTTTTCATTAAAGATAATGAAGGACAATGTCAAATACATAATTGAATAGGAAAATAAAATGCGGTGGGGTTGATATTGTGGTTTCCACTATAATGAAAAATAATGAAGGGCAATGTTTGATGCATTGATAATTCTTAGTAATTCCTGGAATTTTTGTGCCTGTTCCAAAGCCAGTTCAGTGGGATGCTCAGACTGCACCAGAGTCAGAGATGCTTGCTCCAAAGTCAATGGTGACTGCTCTGCTGTGTTCTCTGGCGCCTCTCTGTTGATTATCGATTTGTTTTGTAGTGACTGCCATTGCCGGATTCTGAGATGTATTGTAGTCAACGGTGACTGTCATTGCCGGATTCTGAGATGTATTGTAGTGCGGAGGGATAGTTAAAACTTCCATCCGCCTGGATGCAGGCTCTCAGACAACTCGGTGGGTAGAGGTTTCAATGAATTCAACAGTGGCGTACCCAATACACTAATTAATGAATTGACCGCATGTTTGGTGTATATGCCATGCACATATACCCATTGTGGAGCCCAATCATAGGCCTCCTTATGAATAGTGTCGGGATTTTTCTTGCTTATCATAACTGAGGTATCACACATCATCTCCTACTTCCTATCACAACACTTTAGGTAGTCTGAAATTCTTTTGAAAGCAATTGTGAATGTATAATCTTTATACCTTGATATGTGGAACTGATCGGATAAATCGCATTTATTCTTGGCCATGCAAGCTATAGCTCTCAAGCTAGGAGGGTCTCCTAGTATCATTAGAGTGAGAGTCAATTTATCCTCAGGGCCTGGAATGTCAATCATATCGTGTTTGAGGAGTGTGTAGCTGGATCCATCTCTGCAAATTGGTGGGATATATTGTAGCTGATGTCACCACTGGAGATGGTGATGGGATCTGAAGAAGTCCAGATCTATAGGCTGGAGAAGACTGTGATGAAACTGAATCTGATAGAATGGAATCCACCAGTAGAGGGAAGAAGATCAGACCTAGATCTAAGAACTGTAGGGAGAAGATAAAGAGACAAGTAGAAAAGTAAAGAGAGAAGAAATAATACCCGATGGTAATTCTTTAAAAAAAACAATGCCCTTCTCTACCCTCCACTATTCCTTTTTATATGCTTGACTCCACACTAGTGGTCAATATGGAGTCAAGTTAAAAAAAGGATATTAATGGAGGGCTGTGATGTTCTCTGAAATACAAAGAACATTAGCCATTGCATCAGGCGACCCCTTTCCAGAAACATTCGTCCACGAATGTGGATTATCTCCACGCTCAGGTTCATAATATTGCTTTAAGTCTGCCATATTGAAAGTATTTGACATTCCAAATTCTTCTGGTAGATCCACTTCATAGGCATTATTACCAATTCTTTTCAGTATTTGACAAGGTCCAAAGCACTTGTTCTTTAGTTTAGAGTGTCTGCTTGCTGAAATCCTGCCCTTCTTCAGATACACCATTACAAAATCACCCACTTCAAAACTAACAAATCTTCTGTGCTTGTCGGCATCTGATTTGTATCTTTTATTTACCTCAGAAATATTTTCTTGTACTTGTTTATGAATTTTCAGTAACTCATCATATAATTCAGCAGCTTTGTCTGATCTTCCTGTTAGTTCTTGCAGGTCCATAGGTTGGTTAGGTCTATTTCCATAGACAATCACAAAGGGTGATAATTTAGTGGACCTATTTGGCATGTTGTTGTAATCAAATTTTGCTTGTGGTAGCAGTTGTTCCCACTGTTTAGGCCTGCTTGAGATTTCCTAACGTTCTTAATAGATTTCCTAAAGTTCTATTAACCACCTCAGTCTGCCCATCTGTCTGAGGGTGGCATGTTGAACTGAACTTTAAGGTAGTGTTCAATTTTTTCCAAAGTTCCTTCCAAAAATGAGATATGAATTTAACATCTTTGTCTGATGTTATGCTTTTAGGGACCACTTCCTTGAAAAATAACTTAGCCACTTGACTGACATCATTCGTTTTTTCACAAGGAATGAAATGTGCCATCTTGAAAATCTGTCCACAATTACGAAAATTGAATCAAACCCTGTTTGTGTCCTTGGAAGTCCCAATACAAAGTCTATAGATATATCAACCCAAGGTGAAGATGGAACTGGTAAAGGGGAGTATAAACCACTGTTTTGTGCTGACCCTTTTCCTAATCGACAAGCTTGGCATCTCTGAATGAACTTTTGAGTGTCCTTAAATTGGGGCCAAAAGAATTTTTCCTCTAGCTGTGCTATGGTCTTATCCTTTCCAAAGTGTCCTGCCAAGCCCCCTCCATGAGTCTCAAAGATCAGTTGAGTCCTTAACGATCCCCTGGGTATGCAGATCATGTTTTCAAAAAATAAGAAGCCTTCTTGTACCGTGAAGTGTCCAGCTCTCTTTGATTGATAATTTCCCTTCCATGCTTGACTGAAATCTTCATCTTCTGCATACAATTTCTCAATATCATCAAATGCTGTCACTTTACTCCTCACTATTGTCATTAAATGGGCCCTTCTGCTAAGAGCATCTGCTACTTTATTTTGTACTCCAGATCTGTGTTGAATGGAGAAGACGAATCTTTGAAGATAAGAGAACCACCTTGCATGCATCCTATTTGACTTTGTTGGTGCATTGATCTGTTTTAGAGCTAGGTGGTCAATATGGATTATGAATTCTCTTTGTATTAAGTAATGTTCCCAAGTCTGGCATGCCCTCACCACAGCATACAACTTCTGTTCATATGTTGTCCAATTTCTCCTGCCCACTGCTAATTTTTCACTGAAAAATGCTACTGGATGTTTGTTTTGGGACAACACAGCTCCTACTCCTACTATGCTAGCATCATATTCTATCTCAAAAATATTTTCAAAATCAGAAAGAGCTAATACAGGTTCAGAAGCTAATAACCTTTTCACCTTCTGAAAACTTTCATCAGCAGCTGAAGACCAATAGAAGCTCCCTTTCTTTAAACAGTCAGTTACTGGTGCAGTGATAGTTCCAAAATTTCTTATGAACTTCCTATAAAAAGATGCTAATCCTATGAAGCTTCTGACTTCAGATATGTTGCTTGGGATTGGCCAATCCTCTAGTGCTTTTGTTTTATTTGGATCCATTTTTAGTTACCCTTGACTCACAATGAATCCCAAAAATGAGATTTCAGTTGACAAGAATTCACATTTTTTAAATTTAGTTTAAGTTGATTCTTGTCCAAGGCTTCTAACACTTAAGCTAAGTGTTGTAAATGGTCCTTCTCTGTTTTACTGTAAACTAGCACATCATCAAAATAGACTATAACACACTTTCCAAATAGATGTTGTAGTGTCTGAGTCATGAGTCTCATGAATGTACTTGGTGCATTTGAAAGCCCAAATGGCATTACAAGCCATTCAAACAACCCAGTTTTTGTTTTAAAAGCTGTCTTCCATTCATCACCAGCCCTTATTCTGATCTGATGGTATCCACTTTTCAGATCCATTTTAGAAAAAATTTGAGCCCCTACTAATTCATCCAACAGATCATCTATCCTTGGTATTGGGAACCTGTACTTCACTGTTATCCTGTTGATAGCAGAAACACACACATTCTGAACTCTCCATTTTTTTGGGTACCAAGAGTGCTGGGACAGCACATGGACTAAGACTTGGTCTGATTCATAGTTTAAAAAAGCGGAAAGCGCTCCCAATTTCCAGGGAGCGCTTTTTTAGCTTTAACCGCTTTAGCGTCGCTTAAAGCGGTTAAAGCGGTTATATAATTTTATACACAAGGTTATATACACAAGGTTATAGATAAGGACAGGCTGTATATAATTTTTTATATACAGGACAGCTGTAACCCATCTCAACACTTGTACTAATGTTATGGACACAAGGTTACAGCTGCCTGTTACAGCTGTTTATAATAAACAGCTGTAACAGGCAGCTGTAACCTTGTGTACATAACATTAGTCATAAAAATTGGCCATAAAAATTAGTGAAATTAGCCATAAAAATTAGTCATAAAATTGGCCATAAAATTAGTCATAAAAATTAGTGAAAAAAAGCGTTTGGCAAAGCGGTCCAAAAAAACTGCTTTGCCGCTTTAAACGCTTAAAGCGACGCTTAAGCGTCGTTGCTTTTTTTACTATGGTCTGATTAGCCCTTGGTCCAGTAATTCATCAACTTGTTTTTTTAAGATCTCAGCCTCTCTTGGACTAAGCCTATAATGGGCCAGATTTGGTAGTGCAGAGCCTAGGATGAAATCAATTCTGTGATCATTTTCTTTGTGTTCTGGCAGAAATTTATTATCTTCACTATTGTCCACTGCTGGGAATTTTTTAAGCAACTCTTGAATGATAGCTGAAACTACTCTCTTTGTCTGATCTGAACTGATTGTTGCTATTACAGTTAATCCCCCACCTGAATCACAGATTTCCTTCATAAAATGATGTAGGACAACTACATGGAGATGGTCCCAATTGTGCTCTTGCTTTTGCAAGGAGCACAATTAGGCTTAACTAAGCTTGCAGGCTCATCTCAAAGGCAGTCCTCCACCTTTTGAGATGAGTATAAATAAAGGAATAAAGGGAGGACCAATTAGGTTATTTTATTATTTTACTTTCTAAGGTAATTTCTCTCTCCTGCCTTTTCTTCTCCTGTCTTTTCCTTTGTATTGTCCCTCTATCTTTTCTATTTTCTGGAGGAATCCAGATCTCACACTGGTGGAATCCAGTCCCCTCATTTCTATCGATTGGATCTCTCCATCCAATCTCAGCTAGCTGATCGCTATTATTTCAGCTACACCAAGGTGGTATCAGAGCCAGATTTTCGGAACAGTGTTTTCGGGGTTACTGTTCATTGAAACAATGTTTTCGGGTCACTGATCATCACGGAACAGTAACTGTTCATTTCTGATTATAAAAAAAAAAAATTCAAGGCTGACGCTCCTGGAAATGGCAGATGTTGTCACTAAAAAAAATGTAGAAGATCTGAGGAAGTCATTAGCGGATCTGACTTCCGTTGTTGTGGACAATCTAGCACACACTGTGCGCCAAATTGCAGCCGACCAGCCCAAAACTGGCCATGTCAGGGAAGAATCCAGTAGAACAAGGAAACACACAGTGATTTTTTCATCTCCGTCGTCTGAAGTCGATGAGTGGGATCCACGAGCACCTGAGCAGAACAATAGAAGGCAGAACAATAACAATCCAGCGGGATTGCAGTACCAGCGACAGAGGTCAGGAACAGCAGAATTTTTTCGATCAATATAGGCGGCATGAACAGCAGAATTTTTTCGATCAATATATAGGCGGCATGAACAGCGCGCACTCATCCACCTTATGAAAATGAATACGGTAAGTACAAACTGCGACTGGAAATACCTCAGTTCAATGGTCATATGCGAAGTGAAGAGGTGTTAGATTGGTTGATTGAAGTGGAGAGATTTTTCGAAGTCATGGAAATTCCAGATAATAAGAAAGTTAAATTGGTCAGTGTGAGGTTTAAATCTGGAACTTCAGTGTGGTGGGAACAAGTCACAACTGTTAGAGCTAGACAACAAAAGAAACAAGTCAGAAATTGGCCAAAAATGAAGAAACTAATCCGACAAAGATTTCTTCCAGAAGGCTATTAGAGAGTCCTTTTCACACAATATCAGAATTGTAGACAAGGAATCAGAACTGTGGAAGAATATACATTGGAATTTCAGAAGTTATCGTCTAGAAATGATTTAGAGGAGAATGAAGATCAAATGATAGCTAGGTATGTAGGGGGATTAAAATATACAGTCCAAGATAAAATGCTCTTGCATACAATATTTGATCTGGCAGATGCTATTAATATGGCAGAAAGAGTGGAAAAATCAGCAACTCCTAATTCAAGATATACTTCTTATTCCACCGGATCAAATAAAAATGAGTCCAGCACACTGGATTCCTTACCTACAAAGAAGGATTATAAAGGAAAAGGAGTGTTGGAAACTCCACGTGAAAAATCAGAGGTGCCCCTTGACCCTCATGGCAGACCAAGTTTGATTAGATGTTATAAGTGTAAAAAAAATAGGACACAAATCGAATGTGTGTCCTCAAAAGAAAGGGGTACATATCTGTGAAAGATGTGAGGAAGAGGTTGATCATTCTGATAAGGAGACACAATTACAAGATGATGAAGAGGCTTTTGCTGATGATGGAGACAGGCTAGTGTGTGTGTTGCATAGACTCTGTTTAGCTCCAAAGTGTTCTGAAAATTCACAGAGACATAACTTATTCAGGACTAGAGGCACGGTTAAAGGTAAAACATTGGATATCAGTATAGACAATGGGAGCACTGACAATTTAATCTCCTCTAGAGCAGTGGCTGCACTTAAACTATCTGTGGACAAACATCCTAACCCTTATCAATTGGACTGGATTAAAGCTGGGGAGGCAACTAAAGTTAACAACACTTGTGTAGTACCTCTATCCATTGGCAAATCCTATTAAAAAAAATTAGTTGTGATGTGGTGGATATGGACACCACACATAATTTTGGGGAGACCTTGGCAGCATGATGCAAATGCTGTCTACAGGGGCAGATTGAATCAATATATTATTCAAGTTGGTGAAAGAAGGATAACGTTAATGCCTTTGCCATCTGAAAATTCACAAAAAAAAATTGAGGTCAATTTACTTATTCAGAACAAATTTTGTTTTACAGAAACAGTGACATAGGAGGGTGGGGGTTTAGCATTGGTTCTACATCCCAATAGTAGCAAACCTACTCATGAGATACCGATGGCAGTTAAGAAACTATTGCTGGAATTCAGTGAAATCACAGGGGAAGATGTACCACCAACCCTACCACCCATCAGGGGTGTGGAACATCAGATTGATCTCATTCCTGGATCATCTCTCCCAAACCTACCGCATTACAGAATGAGTCCTAGAGAGGCTGACATTTTACAAGGACAAGTGAATGAGTTACTTCAATCCGGGTTAATCAGAGTAAGTAAGAGTCCTTGTGCTGTCCCGGCACTATTAGTACCAAAAAAAAATGGGAAATTCAAATGTGTGTGGACAGCAGGGCCATCAACAGAATTACCATCAAATATAGGTTTCTTATACCTAGAATTGATGATCTGCTGGATGATTTGGCTGTGGCAACTTTATTTTCTAAGTTGGACCTCAAAAGTGGTTATCATCAAATTAGAATTAAAACTGGAGATGAATGGAAAACAACTTTCAAAACCAAAAATGGACTCTTTGAGTGGCTTGTAATGCCCTTTGGGTTATCCAACGCCCTAAGCACATTTATGAGGTTAATGACCCAAATTCTCCAATCTTTTTTTGGAATCTGCGTGGTTGTTTATTTTGATGATATTCTGATTTATAGCAAGAACTTGTAACATGATACATTTAGGACAAGTCCTTTAAGCCCTTTTAGATGGAAAATTGAGGTTGAACATCAAGAAATGTGTATTTTTAACAGAACAAGTTCTGTTTTTGGGATTCCAAGTGAGTAAAGATGGTATTAAAATGGATCCAGAAAAAACAAAAGCATTGGAACAATGGCCAGCACCTTCTAACATAACTGAGGTCAGAAGCTTCATGGGCCCTGCATCTTTTTATAGGAAGTTCATAAAAAAATTTGGATCCGTCACTGCTCCAATTACAGATTGTCTAAAAAAAGGTACATTCCAGTGGTCTGCTGAAGCACAAGTCAATTTTAAGAGATTAAAATATATTCTGAAATCAACACCTGTTTTAGCACTACCTAACTTTGAAGTTTTATTCGAAATTGAATGTGATGCTTGCATCAGTGGGGTGGGAGCTGTTTTATTACAAGAGGGTCATCCTGTAGCTTATTTCAGTGAAAAGCTGGCTGATAGTAGGAAAAAATGGACTACCTATGAGCAAGAGCTCTATGCTGTGGTGAGAGCGTGCCAACATTGGGAGCATTATTTGCTGCATAGGGAATTTATTTTACACACAGATCATCTGGCCTTGAGGCAAATTAATTAGCCAACAAATTCCAACAGAATGCATGCAAGGTGGTTTGCTTATTTGCAGAGATTTGTATTTTCTATTCAGCACAGATCAGGAGAAAAGAATAAGGTGGCAGATGCTTTGAGTAGAAGAACACTTCTATTAACAATATTACACAGTACTGTTCCAGCTTTTGATCAGTTAAAAGAATTGTACAACTCTGATGAAGACTTCGTTGGCCAGTGGAAAGCCTGTACAGATGGCTCTGAATTGTCTAGATTTAAAATTCAGAAAGGGTTTTTTTTCTTTAATCATAGGTTGTGCATTCCTAGAGGTTCAATGAGATCCCAACTTATACAGGAAGTTCATAATAGTGGGTTGAGTGGTCATTTTGGCAGGGGCAAGACTATTATGCAGGTGGAGGCGAGATACTATTGGCCTCAGTTGAAGAAAAATGTTTCAAAATATGTCCAAAGATGCCAAATTTGTCAAGAAGTGAAAGGGGTAGCTCAAAACACAGGACTGTATTTACCTCTCCCAGTTCCTTCAGCACCATGGATAGACATCTCCATGGATTTTATCACTGGCCTTCCTAAAACTCAAAAAGGGCTGGACTCAATTTTTGTTGTGGTGGATAAATTTTCAAAGATGGCACATTTTATACCTTGCAAGCGCACAAATGATGCTAGTCAAGTGGCCAATTTATTTTTTAAAGAAGTAGTAAGACTTCATGGCATTCCAAAATCCATCACCTCTGATAGATCCATTGTTTGCTCGTGATTGACTGATAATCGCGATTGATTCGGAGGGCTTGCGATTTTGACGAGATCTGCTTGCGAGATTTTTTCTTGATTTTGACTCAGTGCTATTGGATTTTTCCCACAATTTTAGCTGCAATTTCTGCATGTGATTTCTGAGAAGAACGATCGCGATTCTGCTCATGCGATTGCTCGCGCGTTTTTCAGAAACTGTTTGTGCGATTCCCACGCGATCTTCGCGATTCTTCTCACGCGATCTGCTCGCGGGATTTCTTGTTTGTCGTTGACTGCTCGCGATTAATCTACTCGCGTTTGGTTCTGAGATTTGCGAGATATTGGCTGGTGTTAAGGCTTGTTCTTGGCTGTTAGTTACTTATGCTCGCAATAGAATTGTGATCCTCGGACTGAAGACTAACTGAATACGAACTGAATATCTGGATTTGGCTCGCATTCTTGCATTTCAGAATGCATTGTTTCTTGAACTGCGATTGTTTCGGTGTTTCAGTTGCTGTTGTTTGTGATTCTACTGCTGGCTTACGGATTGTGTCTTGAACTGCTTTCTTTCTGCTTGAGGCCCACTGCTGCGAGCTGACTGGAGAGACTGGAGTGGAAATTATGTAGCTGGCTTGTGGAAATCCAGATAATTTTTCTTTTTTTAATATTTGTTCTCTTCCATTTAGATTTATATTTTGCTTGCTTTGGTTGGTTGTGTCACCCTATTAGTCTCCAAATACAAATATTAGCTAAAGACGCTCTGAAGAGAGGGTTACAAACTTAGGGTTTAGAAACACATAAACTATAGAAAAGCAAGGTAGGAATTGACCCAGCAAGGTTTTTCCCGGAGAAAGATGGCATAGACCACAATCATAAAAGATGGCATAGACCACGCCTGGGTTTTTTACACCCACCTCAATTCCTCCTTGGGTAGTATTGGTTTGTGTGTTGCTAAACTTTAAGGAGGTAATTCTTTTACTCCTTCTTGATGGAAGGCGCAGCTGCGCTTTGGAGACACTTCAGAAGAAATGAAGAGTTTAAAAAGAACTTGGAAAAAAAGAGAAATCTATTCAGAGGGTCTTGGAAACAACCTAGGGGTAAGGGCTATATAAGGAGGGGAGGTAGGAAGAAAGAGGCTTTCGACCAAGGAATGATAGATAACTGGAAGTGGTCTACTCCGGATTCTAGGGATCTGAGAAGACTCCAGTTTGTGCAATCCTCAGAGAGGGAGGAGCTTACTTGTGCCACCATGCGGAGGTCTCAACTTCTTCCCCCTAAGTCAGGGGAAGCACTTAGAATATCACTCAGAGTAATGGGGGATGTTCCGTCCGTAAGGGCCATGACCTGCTTGTTGAGAAGAAAATTGGGGATTTATGGAGGTATTCAAATCATAAGATTCCGAGATGCTACTTTCAATGTTAGGTTTAGGGAGGTGGCGGACTATTTGCGTTCGTGTGATCGCTCATGGGATAGATTTTGCGACACTCCGTTCAAAGTAAGCAAGCTCCCCCCGGATATCATCCATAATGAATGCTACGAAACGATGTTCCAATGGGCAATCATTGAAAATCTTCTCCCAGGAATGTTTTCTAAGGACGCGGTAAACAAGATAACTAGCGTTCTAGGTATTCCTTTATACAAAGAGCTTATGGATACGATATCTCATCCAAAAGCTCTTAGAATTTGTTTTCAAAGTAAACCAAATTTCAGATTTTCTGAACAAATTAAAATAATGATTCGGGAAGAAAAAGGAAAGGAAACATGCTATATGTTGACAGTGAAATACAGGTCAAAGCCACAAAAATGCTGGACGTGCGGACTTTTCGGTCACTGGTCGGAAAAATGTTGTCAGCCACTTATAGAGAAAATCCCTTCTCCTCCCCCCATCTCAAGAGCGGAAGCTACTGTAATAATCCCTCAAAATGACAGGGAAGGGAAGGGGACTAGAGCCAAGGATGGATCAAGCTAAGGAAGACCGTAATTTCGCTTCCGATATCTATATCCAACAGATGGGCGGAGTTGGAGAAGGTTGGTGATGTCCCCCATGGTGTCAACAAGGAAAGGAGTGTTTCTATGGAAAAGGGAAGGAAGAACTGATGTTTCCTATGGCGTCAGTAGGGAAGGGGGAAATGTTGTGATAATATAGGAGCAGCTAGAAAATGAGGTGGTAAATAAAGTGGAGAATGTGCTCCCTGTGAGTATGAGGGGTGGAGAAGGGGAGGGGATGCTTTCTACTACGGAATCTATACAATCTTCGTCCAGTAAGGGCTCCCTGATAGGGGGAACACATCTTGAGGATACTGTTTCCAGGGATGAAACTATCCAGAGACAGGGGCAGCTAAAAGAGGTGGATAAAGGAGAGCCTCATTCTACTTCAACTATTATAGGGTCCTAGTCAATAGAACGGGGTATACATGTATCTGAAGTCCCCAGTAAGAGGATGAGCATGATTATGGATGAGATTGAGATTGTTGGCTCCCAACTGAGGGTGCAGGTGGAGGAAGGGAAGGGGCTCATTCTCCTGGTAAGGGAGCCTTGATAGTACGGGAGAATGACTCCCAAGATATGGAGGGGAACAGTGAAAAGTGGGTGGAACAAGGACAAAACATTAACTCGTCAATCCGTAGTTGGGGGGTGAATGATGATATTCATCTCAGTCGATGGAACAAGGACACACCCCGAGGACAATCCAACTCATGCAAAATTGTTCCTCGTTCTCTCCTCCCCTACGTTGTTCGAGATTTGGCTTATCACAACCAACATCGGCATTTGAGCCTAGTGGATAAATGTTTGGATTGTAGGGTCAATAGTACGATTGTGTGGAGATCTGGTACTCCGATAAGTAAGTTGGGAGGAATGGTGGAAAGTATAAAAGATAGAAAGCATAAAGATATATTAGCTGAGGGAATTTGGTCGAAGATGTCGACAAAATTCTCTATTCTCTTGTGGAGGGTGAAATGGGATCACCTAAACACGTTCAAGAAGCTGAGAAGTTGGAGAGTAAAAGTGTCTCCTATTTGCTTGTTATGCAATCTGGAAGATGAAACTGGGACTCATCTTTTCTTTAACTGTTCTTATTCCAGATCTCTCTTAATTCCGTTGGCGGAACACCTGGATTTCGCATTCTGGAAAATAATGAATATTCCAGTTCCCACCCCATCCAGTCCAGATATTAGATTGAGGGATCTGACGAAGGCAACACAAAAGATTACGCCTCACTCTCCCCCTTGGGGGCTAATATGGAATGCTATTGGGTGCTTGTCGCAATGTATTACAAGAAGAGTTGTTGTCACCCTTTGGAGACATCTATGATGGAAGTATGAGAGATCAACCTCTTGAGGCAGCGTATCTAGTTACTATATAACTAGATTACATAGCTAATGGGAGAGAGTCAATGAGTTTTTTGCTCATTTCTTTTTTACTTCTGTTTCTATTTCTATATTCTATTTTTGTAAACTAGGCATTAGCCTTATTTTAATGAAATTTAATTGTTTCAAAAAAAAAAAAAACAGTTAAAAAAATACTAGAATAGAAGTTGCAGAAAATAAGATTCTTAGGGGAAAAAAAATCAAGAGTACCTTTGCCAGTGATATAATCCGTTGGAATAATTTCCCGATCATTCAAACACAATTTGTCGAACTGGATGAATTCGTTGATGTCAACATCAATTTCTACAGGCTTCTCGTCAAACCCGATAAGTTTTGCCTTCTCCTTTCGAGTTTTTGCTAGCATTAAAGACATCGACTTACATTTATGTATGAATCCATGAGCCTGGCATATATGTGAAAGTCTCAGATCCTACTCTTTTTTTTGCAAAGGGTAAATTTTGATTTTCAATTAAAAAGCAACTAAAGATAACAAGTAATTAAATTAAGCAATTATAATGATCCAGCATTGACGTAGCTATACAAAATAATGCTAAAGCTAACTAAATCCAGCATGATCATATTATACTCGTATTACTCTGTAGCTATGTATAATTGTATGTTGTATATAAAAACACAAAATATTAGCAGCAATGTAACATTGACCACAAAATTCACTAAATGACTAAGGAGTCATGCCAAGAAATTAGAGGATTTTTCGATAATTCAGTTGTTTTTTAAACTTTCTATGGTTGAAAATAGTTTCTGTTATTAGAGTTTTCTTGTTTATAGTTTCCGATATTGATAAGAGAAATCTAGCGTAATTATGGTTAATTGGATGAAATGGGATTGCACGTAGATTGTAGACAATGTAGTAACTATTTCTGCACCATTTCTTTCCTTTTTAAATAAAATATAATAAAATTTTCTTTAAAAAATGTAAAGAGCAGTAGAACACAAGTTCAAAGTACACTACCTCCAATTCGCATAGCAATTCCTGTGAAGCAATTCTCTTAGCAGTTTTTGAATTTTTATTTTTTTTATGATTAAACAACTCGTGTTCCTTCCAATTAATCTTTGTTTCCACCACGAATTCACGATTTTCCTCAACTGGATTAGAAAAGAACAAATCTAAATGACAAGATTGGCAAAGTTCTTGGAGTTCCCGAATAGGATTCATACGAAAGTTAGCCAAATGATTCAATCCCAAGGCTTGTTCCAAGATATTGATCATTATTGTCCAAACATGATCCAAATCAAAACCTGAGTCAAGAAGTACAGCACCAATGCAAGATTCAATTAGATCTCCAAGAACCTGCAACCAGATTTTAGCACATTGTAAAATCCCAATTTTAGAAATCTAATAGTTGAGAATTAAAGTCAATAACATCTCTATAAAATATAGCAAAATAATTTTTTATTCTTTAATTATTAGTGATATGATACATATATATGATACTTATTAGTGATATGATACACTAATATTCAAGACAGGTATATTAAAGGAAAAGCGCTTAATGATATACAAATCAGACCTACTATGGATTCACATTTCTGAAAAGCTTTTATCTTAGAAAAAAACCTAGTGGATAAATGTTTGGATTGTAGGGCCAATAGTATGATTGTGTGGAGATTTGGTACTCCGATAAGCAAGTTGGGGGGAATGATGGAAAGTATTAGAGGTAAAAAAACATAAAGACATATTAGATGAGGAAATTTGGTCGAAGATGCCGACAAAATTCTCTATTCTTTTGTGGAGGGTAAAATGAGATCACCTAAACACGTTCAGAAAGTTAAGAAGTTGGAGAGTACAAGTACTTTTTGCTTGTTTGCTATGCTATGCAATCTGGAAGATTAAATCAAGAGTCATCATTTCTTTAACTGTTTTTATTCCAAACCTCTTAATTCCGTTGGCGAAGCATCTGAATCTCGTCTTCTAGAAATAATGAATATTTCAGTTCCCACCCAATCCAGTCCAAATATTAAATTGGGGAATCTGACAGAGGTTGCGTAAAAAATTATGCACCACTCTCCCCTTTGGGGGCTACTATGGAATGCTTGCCGTGACATATATGGACGAAAAGAAACAAAAAATATAGACAGCATGTTAGGAGGTCTCTTGAGGTAGTCCTTAAGGAGGTCATTAAAGACATCGGTCTCTCTTTTGATTCGGAATATTACAAGAAGAGTTGTTGTCACCCTTTAGAGACATCTATGATGGAAGTATGAGAGACCAACCTCTTGTGGCAACGTCAAGGTTCTGGGTGCGCGCGCATATGCGATGATGCGCCCACAGAGGAAGATGCGCCAGGCGCATCTCCCTTAGCCCGGATCCGGGTAAAATCCGACCCGGATCCAGGCCTGTTTTAAGTTATATTTTAAAAAAAGGACAATTTTTATTTTATTTTAAGATCTTATAAATTTTTCGCATAAAAATTTATACATTGGTCCATGAAAAGAGCTATATTATTTTTAATATAAGCTCCTCCCACTCTTTAGACTTCATATTTGTTTTAGACAAAATGAATCTTTATTTATAGACCAACTTTCTTTGTGTTTTTTGAATTCTATCGATGTGGGACTAAAAAAGTGTGGTTAAATAAATTATTATTATAGAGTATTTTTTATGTTGTAGATGTATTAAAGAAGGCCCAGCCCAGCCCATTACGTTATTATTTTTTAAAAGCCTCTTGGGTTATTTATTATTTTCTTTTTATAAAATCCTATCTTTTATAAGTTTAAAGAAACCCTAGCCATTTATAGAGCTATATTATTACGAAAATACCCCTAAATGGTTAACCGGTTTTTAAACCTTGGTGTTACAATGAATTATAGGGTGTTATAATAATTAATAAATATATGTATTATAATAATTTTTCTATCCAATATATTTTTAACCAAAAAATTTAATTAATATAATTTAGATATATAAAAAAATATTAATTTCCTATAGTTTTATAAATATTTACGAAAATGCCACTGGCGCATCTGAGCGGATATGCACGCTTATGCTCAGATGCTCCAGGTGGCGGCGCATCGCGCAGAGGCGCATCCGGAACCTTGGGCAACGTATCTAGTTACTGTATAACTAGACTACATAACTAATGAGAGAGTGTCAATGGGCTTTTGTTCATTTCTTGTACTTATGTTTTATTTCTATACTCTTTTTCTTTGTAAATTGGGCATTCCCTTATTTTTAAATAAAAAATTTAATTGCTTCAAAAAAAAAAAGATATATATGATATGATACATACGTATATGATATGATATTATTAGTGATATGATATATATTATTGTAGTATTAAGTATAACAGAATTGAGTTACACAGTGTATATCTCATTGTGAATATATATATGATACTCATTGTGAATGAAAAAGGGTCGAATATCTCTCCCACTTATTTAAATCTCTTATATTAATTTAATGTAAAATGTATTCTCATTTTATGTGATAATTAGTGTTAAGTATTTAATGAAATAACCTGTTCTGTTAAGTATTTAATGAAATAACCTGTTCTGTTAAGTCAATACTGTTACTGGTCTTAAGTATAATGTTCTCTATTTAACAGAAAATATTATGTCCAATTGTCCACTAATTATTAATTAAATGGTAAATGGACTTGTTTTCATGTTCTCAACTAACATGGAATCAAGTATAAAAAGGATTAGTGGATACTGAAGGGCCTAAATGTGATCCAATCGAATAGGGCTTCTTCCTGAAATACAATCGGAATCTAGAGAGTACACAAGTCTGGAGAGAATGGAAATCTAAAATTGGGATCTGGAAAGAGAGAGATCACGAGTCCGGAGAAAATTTGATGCAGAGCATCTATTTAATTATGATAAAGACAGGGTTATTTCTGCAAATGCTGATTTAGTGCAAAATCAGGCCCATGAGTGGCTAGAGTCACCATCTTTAATCTCTGAGCAGATTTACACTCACAATGTAGGCTTGCCTACTATCTACATTGTGAGTATAAAAATAGTGGACCCGAGAGGAGTGCAGCATTTGAACATTTATTTCTCGAAATATTATTCTCTCTTGCTTACTTTTTCTCTGCGCTCTTGATCAACTTTTCTATTTTTTTTTTGAAGCAATTAAATTTCATTAAAATAAGGCTAATACCAAGTTTACAAAAAATAGAATATAGAAATAGAAACAAAAGTAAAAAGAAAGGAGCAAAAAGCTCATTGACTCTCTTCCATTAGCTATGTAGTTTAGTTATATAGTAACTAGATACGTTGCCTCAGGAGGTTGGTCTCTTATACTTCCATCATAGATGTCTCCAAAGGGTGACAACAACTCTTCTTGTAATACATTGAATCAAAGGAGAGACTGATGTCTTTAATGACCTCCTTAAGGACTACCTCAGGAGGCCTACTAATGTGTCTATATTTTTTATTTCTTTCTGTCCATATATGCCACGACAAGTACCCAATAGCATTCCATATTAGCCTCCAAGGGGGAGAGTGACGCGTAATCTTTTGTGTTGCCTCCGTCAGATCCCCCAATCTAATATCTGGATTGGATTGGGTGGGAACTGGAATATTTATTATTTTCCAGAAAGCGAAATCCAGGTGTTCCGCCAACGGAATTAAGAGAGATCTGAAATAAGAACAGTTAAAGAAAAGATGACTCCTAGTTTCATCTTCCAGACTGTATAACAAGCAAACAAGAGGCACTTTTACTTTCCAACTTCTCAGCTTCTTGAACGTGTTTAGGTGATCCCATTTCACCCTCCACAAGAGAATAGAGAATTTTGTCGACATTTTCGACTAAATTCCCTCAGCTAATATATCTTTATGCTTTTTATCTCTAATAGTTTCCACTATTCCCCCTAACTTACTTATCGGAGTACAGATCTCCACACAATCGTACTATTGGCCTTACAATCCAAACATTTATCCACTAGGCTTCTTTCTGAAACAAAAGCTTTCCAAAAATGCGAATCCACTGTAGGCCTGATTTGTATATCATTAAGCGTCTTTCCTTTAATATATCTATCTTGGATCCATTTTACCAGAATAGAGTCACTCCTATCCCAGTACTTTGAAGCTCTTTTAATATTGGTTGCAGTGGTGATAACGGGAAGGTCTCTAACCCCTAGACCTCTTTCCACCTTGGGAAGGGTCATTTGGGCCCATGGGATCCCTTTCCTTCCGTCCCATTTAAATATATAGGCTAACCTTCTCACCTTCTTAGCCACAGCAGAGTCAGGGATAGTCATACCTTGCGCCCAATAAGTATACTTTCTAACTATTATCCAGTTAACTAGTTGTATTCTCCCTCCATAGGAAAGACATTTCCCATTCCATCTTGTTAAGAGTGCCTCTATAGACTGGATTAGCTTCCAGCATTGTCCAAATGACTTTTTCTTTCCCGTGATTGGTAATCCAAGATATGTTATAGATAAACTTTTAACAGTATATCCTAAGATATTATGCAAAGATTGATCTTCTGCACATACTTTTGAGAAGGTGGAGGAGCTCTTGCTCGCATATACTTCTAATCCCGAGAACAATGAGAATTTCTCAAGCACCGTTTTAATTGTATTAAACGATTTCGGATTTGCCTTTGAAAATATGAGGATATTATCCGCATACATGTGGTGAGATATAAAAGTAGCACCATTCACCTGATAAGTGTCTATTCTTTTGTTCTTTATTCCACTCTGTATCAATCTACTTAGAACATCCATAACATGTCAAATAGAATAGGAGATAGAGGAATTCCCTGTCTAATTCCCCTCTGGAGATAGAGGATCACTTTGTTCTTTTCTATTTCTTCTTGCCTGATCTTGTTTGTTCAATCTTCTCAATCTGTTTTCTTCTATTGGTAGATTCCAATCTGAAGAAGACCTATCCAGAGTTATTGTTCTATTGGAAAGATCCTCAGAACAGAGATCTACCGATCTTTCTTTATTATAAATTATAATTGTTTAACAAAAATGATATATTCAATTAAATTGAAAAAAAATCTAAAAAATTAGACAAATATAACTTGTCTCTAATAAAAGAATGAGAAAATGGAAGACATACCTTTGGAGATAATGAATCTACTGTGTCATTTTCTGAATCATTTTCAAATACTTGTTTTTCAAATGATTTTACTGCTTCATCAAGACTTTCTGTGCAACTTAAAAGATATTTATGGAATCCTTTACGCACTGCAATTCGTCCAAAGGAATCATTACTTACGATTATTGACCGTAAGTCAC
Source organism: Zostera marina (assembly GCA_001185155.1). Lineage (NCBI taxonomy): Eukaryota > Viridiplantae > Streptophyta > Magnoliopsida > Alismatales > Zosteraceae > Zostera > Zostera marina. Next base: position 43,718 of record LFYR01001352.1, read on the forward strand.
TCAAATGACCAGGTTTCAGTTCAGGATAACTTGAATGTAGATAAGAAATGATCAAGTAATCAAGCACAGCATCGCCAAGAAATTCCAATCTCTGTTAAATGTACAATATAGACAAGAGATAGCATATTCATCCGAATATTCAACGATTCATAAAATAATTACTAACAACATTGAAAAATATAAAGTGGATTTAAAAATAAAAAATTACAGAAGAATAACTACCTGATAGCAACCTCCAGCGTGTTTAATATATGAAGGATGAATACATGCTTGTATAAGAAAACCTTTATGTCGAAAGTTATAGCCTATTAAGTTTTCAATCGAGGTAATTTCTATTTTATCAATCATGGATATATAGAGTCTGCTTTCATCACAAATTCTTTGAATATTTTCAACCTCATAACTAACTTCTATTCCAATCCAACGTAGAAAGGCAATTGCAGCATTAAATCCACAATCAACAAGAAAGGCTCCAATAAGAGCTTCCACTACATCAGCAATAGTTTTCTTTTGCAGGAAACGATGACCTAAATTACATTTAAATAATATGGATTCTTGTACATCTTTATTACAATGATTTTCATTATTGTGAGTTATTCTGCAATGACGACCAGAAGCATCAAACTTTTCTGGATCAAACAATTCATCACGTATGTATTCCTGTAATTTGGATGAAGCTGTCAAATAATTTATTTTTATGCAATTAAACTTTTTCATTGATAAAAATGAAAGGCAGCGCCCTGATTACATGGAGAAAGAAAATTACAAAATAAAGAAGCAAGCCAGGAAATGAACCAAAGGCCCATCGACACTCTCCAATTAGCTACTGTTGCATTGGATTAATTTCCTGGATCGGAATTAATCTAGGAATAGATTTAACTCACAGTTTGTGTTGGAACTCTCCCTCACCGATCTAAGGTGGCTCTCTACTCTCTTGCGCACGAAAATTTTAGAGAAGAAGAACACGCTAGGGTTTTATAGTGGTTTCACCTTAACAATGGTGTACGTCCACTTGATGATATATTGATGGTAGCTATTCTATTACAAGATGTTATTACATTAGGTTTTCAGCATTGTTTAATAGCCTATATATAGTGTCGAAATTAACTTGGGCCCATTTTAAGTTAATGACTTATAATTGGCCCAATAAAGGTACCAATTAAATAGTCTCCATTAACACTTATAACTCCCATTAATTCTGCATAAACCTCAACAATCTCCCACTTGGAGACTATTTAATACCTCCATCATCCACTCCTTTTCATCAATGATCTAGGAGTCCAGCCAAGGCAAGGCCATACACAACCTTAACTTGCCAATGCTCATGACTTTAGTGAGCATATCAGCAGCATTCTGATCTCCTGCTATTTTCCTCAGATCCAGGTCTCCCTTCTCAATCAGCTCTCTGATAAAATGATATCTGTGTCTGATGTGTTTTGATCTGGAATGAAACTTTGGATTTTTAGCCAAATAGATTGCACTTTGGCTATCACAAAACAGAACAGATCTCTTCTGACCAAAACCCAACTCTGTGAGCAATCCTTCTAGCCAATTCTTCTCCTTAGCAGCCTCTGTTACTGCTACAAACTCGGCTTCGGTAGTTGAAAGTGTAACATGATTCTGTAGCTTTGATCTCCAACTCACAGCTGTGCCTCTAATACAAAATATATACTCTGAGGTACTCCTGCTGGTGTCTAAATCACCTCCAAGATCAGAATCACAGTAACCAACCAACTCCATTGATTTCTTTGAAAAACATAGACTTATATTCAGAGAATTTTTTAAATATCTCAGAATCCATTTGACTGCCCTCCAATGTTTTTCTCCAGGATTTGCATGAATCTACTCATAACTCCCACTGCATGAGAGATATCTGGTCTTGTACAGATTATAGTAAACATTAAGCTTCCCACGGTTTATGCATAGGGTACTGTTTTCATTTTCTCCTCTTCAACTGTTTTTGGTGACTGATCCTTGGACAGTTTGAATTCTGCCCCAAATGGCAGATCAGTCCTTCTAGCATTGGCATACTGAAATCTGTCCAGTATCTTCTGAATATATTTTTGCTGGTTTAATTTGATACTCTACAAATTCTCATTCCTAGAATCTGCTTTGCTTCTCCCAGATCCTTCATTTCAAATTTCTTGGACAGCTGATCTTTGAGAAACTTAATTTCAGACATACTAGGACTTGCAATCAGCATATCATCTACATAGATGATTAAAATAACAGTTGTCTTCCCATGACTCCTTTGATAGCAATAGTGATCAAAATCTGCTCTTCTGAAATTCATGGTACTCATGAAGTTATCAAATTTCTGTTACCATTGCCTTGGGGCCTGTTTTAGACATTATAAGCTCTTCTCCAACTTGCAAACTAAACTTTTGTTATTAAAATCAGAACTTCCTTCAGGCTGTAACATGTAGATTTCCTCCTCCAAATCATAATAGAACAGTTAGAGATGGATCGATCAGATCCTCGAATTCTACTTTACTGAATTCCATCAGATCTGGAACAATGGAAGGTTCTAGCAAAAAAAAAAAGAACGAAGGAAAAAGAAGAAAGAAATTGGAGAGAAGGAAATATCTCATGATTTAAGATTCCATGATAACCACATCTTTGGGGGGGGGACTCTAATTTATACTTCCACTGTGTGAGAGTGGAAATTCCACAATGGCAGTCCGCAGTTGGTCTATCTCGAGCCAATGACCTTGTAAGTCATTTGATTGACCTACATCAGATTGTGAAGGTGGATATTTGTGGTAGACTATTTGTAAATTGGAATTTAGGTTCGACTTATTCTTGATGAAACACTATATAAAGCTAAGAAAAGGATAAGTGTTTAACAAAAGCATGAAGCTAAGGGTTTGTTTCTTCTCTTGGGAAAATCATTCAAAACATTTTGATTCAGTGTGCTCCGGAAAATGGAGCATCACCAGAGATGAGGCCGTGAGGGGCTGGGATTCTCAGTCAAATCACTTAGACTTGTCGTCTAGTGCGTCAGAATTCCTTTTGTTTAATGACAAATACTTTGATAATACTTTTTACTTTCTTGAAAAATAATCTCATACCTGTATATTTTTGTTGATCGCTAGATTAAATAAATGTAAATTATTTATAATTTGAGAACGCTTGACAGTGAGTTGTCCTTCATCCAATGCTTCATATGAAATAAAATTGTGCCTAGAAACTACATATTTCAAAAATGAATCACCAAGTATTTCTAGACGTTCAAGGGAAAAGCGCTCTGAACATTTTGCAGTAGTAAGTGCTTCCAGAACCTAGAAGAAATTCTAAATAAGTGAATCACCAAGTATTTCATTTAAAAAAAAGGTTCTAAAAAACTATAGAAATCCATTCAAGAAAATTTTACACGTGAGGATGTTATTTGGGAGCACTCAGGCATTGTTGTCAATATAGTCGCCTTCAACTGAATAGCCACAAGAAAATTTTCAAGTCTATGTATGAAAGATGGCATCAATGACAAAGAACTCCCAATATCTTTTGAGAATCCAATTATCTTCATATTACAAATTTCGGGTACCAATTCTATATAATGCTCATTCAGTTCACTAGCTTCTGCTTTAAAAAACAATATTAATTAAAAAATGAGAATAATTCCATGGAACATTGGCAATGGTGCTTTCTTATAACAAAAAAATCAGTTGGCAACAAAAGATGAAATATTTTCTATATGATTGTAATAACCGTGATTTTTCCACCCTACATAAAGCAGAATAGAGTTATTGACAAGAACCCTAAGAAAGTGTAATATGAGCTTATTTAATTAAGTAAGCTAACTATGTAAGTTAGACCTAAATAAGTAAAAAAATTATAAGATGAGTTGAATAAATTATTGATATAAATGAGAGAGGGCTAAATGAAAATGAATAAATTAATTTGAAATCAACATATGGAAATAGGTTTTTTATCAATAAATAAAATCAATTATTGCCAAAGACTTTACATCTGCAATTAAATTTTTCTTTACTCATGGAAAATTTTTATTGCAGACAAATCATTGCTTCATAACTGTTATTCCCAAGAAGATGGGTGCTGCAGAAATTAGTGATTTTAAGCAAATATCTTGTTGTAATACCTTTTACAAGGTAATATCTAAGATTCTAGCAAACATGTTTAAAAAAGTGCTACATGATGTGGTGTCAGAGAACCAATCTGTTTTTATTAAAGGATGTTGAGGTTTAAGTCACTTGGGAGATATAAGGAGTGTGGAGCAAGGTTCAGGACGCGCCTCTGCGCGATGCGCCACCACCTGGAGCACTTGAGCTTTTGCGAGCAAAAGCGCGCCTTTGCGCCAGTGGCATTTTCGTAAATATATATATAAAAATAAAGTTTTTTCATATATTTTTTATATACCTAAAATATATCTACTTCATAAAATATATCAAAATAGTTAAAGTAGTTCAAAACACATAGACTAGTTTAAACTTGAAATACATAAAACGATCTATAGGTGATCCTGTGCCCTCTTTAGCCGTTTATAGAACAAATGATTTACATCTATAGGTTCAAGTTGGGGTTCACCCTCATTGTTTTCATTAAATTCAGCCATTTCGAAAACCCTAAAAAACAACAAATTAATTAAAAAACACAACCCTAATCTCTGAAATGAGATGTCTGAACTCTGAAATGAGATGTCTGAAATGAGATGAAGAAAGAGATGAAGGAAGATAAAACAGAATAAAAAATAAAAATAAAAAATCCGCATGTTGAGATGCGCCTAGCGCTTCTCCCTTCCGAGGCGCATCCGCGCATATGCGCGCGCATCTTGAACTATGGTGTGGAGACTGTTTGGTTTAATTAGTACCCGTTAATAGGCTAATTAAGGAGTCAGTATCATGGACCAGCCCAAAATAATAACACTATATATATCTTAATGTAAACTCAAAACCTATCTTGCATGTTACAGGTTTAGACACCATCAATATACACGCTATAGCGTGCGCTACTTAAACCATGCTATGTCCTATTATCCAAAGAAAAGAGAGACAAATTAGATCCAAAGTCTGTGAAGACATATTTTCTTGGCTATGGAAGAAACCAGTATTGATACAAATGCTGGATCCTGAAACTAAAGAAGTAGTTAGAGCTAAGAGATTGGTGTTTGTAGAAATAAATCTCCATAAACACAGACCAAGTACATCAAAAGAAGTTGGCAAGATAGTCAATCTGGAATTTCAGACCTGACAGAATGAAGAAATTCAGAGCAGTAGCACTGAGGTTACAGCTGAAAAAGAATTTTTTGAAGAGCCTGGTGCTGAGGTCAGAACTGGTGATGAGGATGTTGAAAACAAAGAAGCAGAGAAGGTCCCTTGTGCTGATGAGAGTGAGGTAGCAACTGATGACACTTCACACTTTGCGAGGAGATCTACAAAAGTATCAAGACCACCTGCGAGGCTTGATTTTTCTCCTATTGTAAATTTTCTTTTACTCAATGTGATGCAGACCAAGCTCTCATCTCCCATGGGTTCGAATTAATTCGACCCATGGACCAAGCCCAATAAAATGGGCTTGGACCGTCATGGTGGAATTTCCACTCTCACACCAAGAGTATAAATAAGAGTGGACAACAAAGAGGCAACGGTTTTTGAGAGTTAATTTCCTTATTCCAGGTAACTCCCATTTGCTCTTTGGTATTCTGTATTTTTCTTTTCTTTTTTAGTTATTTTCAAATCTATAATTTTGGGTCAATTCCTGGATTAGAATTAACTTTTATGCGAGATTTGATCTCCGTTGGTGAGATACAAATAGAGAAATCGTGAGCAGGAAGTTATTCCTTTGTTTTCTTCCTTTCATCCCCTTTTTTTCGATTATTCTCTTCACCCATATCATTGCTGACATTAAGTGGCATCAGTCGTAGGCGGGAATCGATCATTGGCGATGGCAGCACCTGTTCCTCGCGAAGAGTTCGACCAGCTCAGCAAGGCATTGACGGACCTGTCAACAACTGTTCGAGAGGTTTTCTCAGCTTGCAACAGCAAGAGAGAGTATCGATCATACAACATAACAGAAGAGCATCAGAACAGGACAAGAACCAATACAACTGCCCGGGATAGATTGGAACAACAAATCCTACAAGAAAGAGTTCCATACACGAGAGACCAACAACAATATTTTTCTGATTTTTCTGATGAGGAAGAGCATGAAAATGTGATTCAGTACCAGAGAAACAGTGGAAGCATGGTACTAACAGAGGCAGAAATGGGGGCAATTACAGAGGAGGTGCACTAGAAGTGTATGAAAGAGGTAGACACAGAAGAGAATGAATTCGAGAATTACAGATTGAAAATGGAAATTCCAGAATTTAACGGGAAGCTACACATTGAGCAGTTCCTAGATTGGCTATCAGCAAGGTTCCGGATGCGCCTCTGCGCGATGCGCCGCCGCCTGGAGCATCTGAGCATATGCGCTCAGATGCGCCAGTGGCATTTTCGTAAATATTTATAAAACTATAGGAAATTAATATTTTTTTATATATCTAAATTATATTAATTAAATTTTTTAGTTAAAAATATATTGGATAGAAAAATTATTATAATACATATATTTATTAATTATTATAACACCCTATAATTCATTGTAACACCAAGGTTTAAAAACCGGTTAATCATTTAGGGGTATTTTCGTAATAATATAGCTCTATAAATGGCTAGGGTTTTTTTAAACTTATAAAAGAGAGGCTTTTGTAAAAAGAAAATAATAAATAACCCAAGAGGCTTTTAAAAAATAATAACGTAATGGGCTGGGCTGGGCCTTCTTTAATACATCTACAACATAAAAAATACTCTATAATAATAATTTATTTAACCACACATTTTTAGTCTCACATCGATAGAATTCAAAAAACACAAAGAAGGTTGGTCTATAAATAAAGATTCATTTTGTCTAAAACAAATATGAAGTCTAAAGAGTGGGAGGAGCTTATATTAAAAATAATATAGCTCTTTTCATGGACCAATGTATAAATTTTTAGCATAAAAATTTATAAGGTCTTAAAATAAATTTTTTTTGCCTTTTTTTTTAAAATAAAAACAAAACACTGTTTTAAGTTATTTAAATAACTTAAAACAGGCCTGGATCCAGGTCGGATTTTACCCGGATCCGGCTAAGGGAGATGCGCCTGGCGCATCTCCCTCTGGGGGCGCATCATCGCATATGCGCGCGCATCCGGAACCTTGGCTATCAGAGGTAGAAAGTATTTTCGATTGCATGGATATTCTTGAAACAAAGAAAGTGAAGCTAGTCGTCCTAAAATTTAAAGGGGGAGCAGCTGCTTGGTGGGATCAGAGCACCACAAATAGAGAAAAATTTCAGAAGAGACTAATAACTACATGGGAGAAACTGAAATTTTTTCTTAAAGAGAGGTTCCTACCAGTTGAATTTTAGAGCATATTATTTACTATTTTACTCATGTGGTCCAGCGCATGTAGGCGTTTGCCTTCATACACTGGACCGGGTTAGGTGAATCCGGACCGGATCCGTCTAACCCAATAACCCAATTTTTTAAGCAATTAAATTTCATTAAAAAAATAAGGCTAATGCACAGTTTACAAAAAATAGAGTATAGAAATAGAAACAGAAGTAAAAAGAAATGAGCAAGAAGCTCATTGAGTCTCTCCCATTAGCTATGTAGTCTAGTTATAACTCATTTATTTAAGAGGAAATAGGAATAACGGAAATAGGGATAACAGAAATAGGAAATAGCCATAGTATTTTCCGCGATCTCATTCCGCGTTCTCCTCATTCCACGATCTTATTTAATATTTTCTATAAATATTTTCTGCTTCTATATTTTCTATAAATATTTAAAGACATTTATAGAAAGTTTCTAATTATTTAATATTTTTTAATTTTGATATTACCTAATTCGTGAGAAAATATTAAATAATTACCATTACCTCTCAATTACCATTAAGGTGAAATTAACTAATTTATAGAAAGTTTATAGAAAGTTTCTTTAAATACTTTCTATAAATATTTTCTATATAAATACAGGGAAAATTTCTATAAATTTGGGAGAAATTCAGCAATATAAGATTAAAGGTGTGGTAGTGGACACAAATTAAATATATTCCTTATTTTTTGGTTATTTTTAAAATATTATTATACATCATAGATTTGTAATAGAAAATAAATATTATAAATACTTAATTTGAGGTATACAACTCTAATTTCAAAACAAATGAGTAATGAGTTCAGATTCTCAACAAAGTGCCAACTAAAACATAATTTACGAAAAGTAAGTAAAGTTTTTACCTTATTTAGGGGATAGGTAAAAAATAAAATAAAATTTAAGATTTTTGTCCTATTTTAATTTATTTACATGGGTATTTGGGTGGGTTAAACGGATCCAGACATGGATCCAATTAAAAAACCGCATAACTTAATTTATGTGGGTTGTATGAAACTGCATAATAGCTTAAATATGATTAAGCGGTTATATAGGTAACTTGGTATGTATTGTTAGTTACTATCTACTTTATTTTTTTAACTATGGATCTTGGTTTTTTTCTGATCTTGTTGGTTGCTTCAAATTAAATTTCTATGTTTTAAGTTTATATTTTCCTGATTTTGGTTTTTCTTCATCGATTTTTATTTACCGAGACTTGGGTCAGAAATCCTCAGATTTAGGATTTTGTTCTGATTAATTTTTTTAATTTGATGTGTTATAAGTCTTATAACATTGCAGATCAAAGAGAAGAAGGATCTTCTCTGGAATAGAACAGTAAGAAGACTAGAATCCTTGGAATCCACCAAGTTCCAAGTAAGAAATCAGAGATGCAAGAAAGAAAGAGTAAAGTAGAAAAAGACGGCTGAAGAAGAGTAATACCTGGAGCATTAATTAAGAAAAGATCCTCCTCTTTATGAGGTCCACCATATTTATACTAACATCTTAGGTGATGGACAACCCTAATGATGTGAGTGTAGAAATCTTCTAAAGAGAAGATTGTGAGGCCCAACCTTCGTCAGGCCCACCACTCATTCCATGAAGAATATCACTTCCAAGATAATTGGATTTAATATCAGTCCAAGCAGTAATATTCCCCTGATGCTCTACATCAGATTTTCTGAATCCTTAAGTAGGGCTTGTGCATTTATTTCAAATCCCTAAATTAGGATATTAGTTCTTTAATTTTGGGTTGATTGCATCAATTTAAACTCCCAAATTTTTGAACATATTATCACAGTAAAATATGTAAAATAATTCAGGTGAATCTAATTGTTCAGTGAGAGAATAATGAAAAAACGATAGAAATGAGAGAATATGTAGACAATTAAGTGGAAACACCCGTATAACATGTGTACATCCATTGGGGTATATTACAACATTAGGTCATATCCACCTAACAAATAATAAAATATGAAAAGAATTTACAATGTACATATATGAAACTGAAAGCCAACAAAATGGAAAAATACCTTCATTACATGATGTCTCGCGATTACTGAGAAGATTCCGAAAATTGAAAAGTCTTTTTACTTTTAATAAAGGTTGTGTAGGGTATGATAGAATAAAATTATGCCTAATAAAGATATGAAAAAAATGAGCAAAACTTAATTTTTAAAATTGATAGCATATAAAGAATTGTTATTTTTATAGATATTTTTTGTCCTTTCTAAACATATAATTTAAGTTGAAGAATTTTGTTTGGATGTAAAGACTTAGAGAAGACACCAATCATTAACTGAAAACACTATTCACCAAGGAAAAACACCGATCACCAAGAAAAAACACCGTTCATTATGAAAAAAGATTGTTCCCCATTTTGAGAGTAGACTTCTAGACAAATTGTCGAGGTTTCTTCACTATTCAATTTGGTTTGAAGAGATCACAGAGTTCTTTTGAATCCGATCAATCAAATACAAAGAAGAATTTTTGCCTAGAACTTAAGTTTCTCCTTCCGGAGGTTAATGAATATCCGAATACAATATCAATTATCATTGACTCGCCGCTTGTCGACTCTAAAGTCAACAATATAACCTTCATACATAGTGGGAACGTGACGACGACATTACCGGTAGACATTTTTGTGTGCTCCAGACCAGACCAGACATTCAGTTTGCTGTCGATAAGCTTTCACAGTTCTTGTGTGCTCCCAAACCTGTTCACTGGAATGCCATGAAGATGATACTGAGGTTCTTATTAGTATTGTGATGCAGTAGAAGACCCTACTATCACTGCATCTTCAGAGCATTGTAACTCTATGCTTAATGGAGCAAAGGGTTTCAATTGGGCTATAATTGATTTGACTTTAGTCAAGCCAATTCATATTCCTTTTAACGAATTCTTAACTCGCATCAAATGGGCTGCCCATTATCATTGATGTTAGTATAAATACAATGGTTCTAAACAATGTTTTTCAGGCGGCCATGACCGCATGGCCGCATAGAGAGCCTAGGCGTCGCCTAAAATCAGGTGGAAATTTATAATAAATCAGGTGGGAAATATAATATATACCCTAAGTTTATAAATATTTATAATAAATCAAATTTTTTACAATATATACCGTAATTTTATAAAATATATATATAATATATATAATAAATTTATTATATAATATATAGATCAGGTGGGAAATCGGGATTTTAAGGGAGCAGAGCTAGGGTTTGCAGAAGTTTCTCTGTTGAAAAAAGAACAAGAAGGGGATGAATAAGGTCCAGATCTGCGAACGTCCACCAGATCTGCAGACGTGGGAGGAATAAAGTCCAGATCTGTGCAGATGTGGAGACCAGATCTGCAGACGCGGGAGGAATAAGGTCCAGATCTGTTTAGATGTGGAGGAATAAGGTTTTTTTTATATTTTATTTGGGTAAATGGATTAGGCGGATCCAACCAGATCCGCCTAACCCGGCCAGCGCATGAAGGCAATCGCCTACATACGCTGGACCACATGATGGCATATGCGACGCCTAGGCGTCGCATGAAAAAGCTTGGTTCTAAACAAAGAGGATCATTATTGAATGCAAATGATCATGGATTATCATTGATGTGCTAAACAAGGTATTATCATTATCCTCTTGATATTCTCTCTCTCACGTTCTTACTATTCTTACTACTTTCTACACTGTTTTCTTCTCTATTCCTAGATCTAGATCTGAAATCTTGGTGGATTCCAAGTATTCTTCCTTCATTCTATTAGAAGTGTTAGAGTGTGGAGACGTTTTTCATTAAGGGCATTATTTATAATTAGAATTAATGTAGGCCTTTTATGAGCCATTAGAATTAAATAGGTTTAATTCTGTTAAATGGGTTTTAAGCCTTGTAATGGGTATTAGGGTTGCAAACACAAAACGACAACCCTAATTTCCCATATAAATATCTTGTAATTACTTGTACTCTTTGTGAGAGAAAAAGAAGAAGAGGAGACACCCCGTGGACGTAGGCACATTGCCGAACCACGTAAATCTGTTTTGTTCTTGATTTTTGCTCGGTTTTCTCAGTTCGATTTAAGGATCGATCCTATCAAGAAGAAGGTCCCTTGGCCTTCTTCTGTCCCACTTAATCTGATTTCCAAGGATTCTCCTTACATCACATTGAGACCCAAGCCTTTTAGGGAACTTCAATGCAAACTTGTCAGAGAAGCTCCACAAGTTTGAGGGGGCATGTTAATGAGTAATTAATTAATAATTACGATTAGATATAGTTAGGCTATTTCTGTAATTAACTAGCATAGCTTTACTTTCTGTTTTGGTGATCCACTACCTAAGGCAGTTGAGATCTACTTTGTAATTGCTTTATATAGGGCATTGCCCTCATTGAATGAATCACGGTTCATACCATCCTCTAAACACTATTAGATTCACTTGGCCAATGAAACAGTAACCCGATCACATTCAGATCTAATCGGATAAAGGAAGAAGATATAAGAAAAAGTAAAAGAATGATTCAAGAATTTTTTTTGTAGTTCAGAATCTTTTTATGAATCTTTTTATCCACATTCAAACAATAAAGTAAAAACTTACTTGTCTTTGTGGAAGTCATAATGGCTCAATTTTTTGGGTCCATTTTTTTTGCTGTATCCATTTTTTTCACGTAGAATTTCAACAACAAAGTAAAAAACCTTAGTGCGTGACGTAAAAACCAGGCTATTCAAAACATCCCTTGTATGAAAAAGGCCATCAGCAAGCCTAAGAGTTTCTGAGGAATCAGAGTTCGGAAATATTCTACAAATAGATTTTTCAGGATTTGAAAAGATGGGCGATGATAAACAGATTTTTATAGTTTCCCAATCAACATTCATGTTTTTTGCATAATCATCTCCAAACAAAGGAAGCAACAAATAAAAGATTGATGAGGAGGACACACAAGTTGATTCAGAAATACCCAAAGTATAAAAATCAGAATCGAAATCCATCCTATTTAAAAGAATGTTTAGAAACATTTCTTGGAAATTCTGTGAAAGCGCTATCTGCCAAAATCAGTAAATCACTCTGTCAAAGAAAAAATCATGAAAAAAAGAATTAAAAGCAGTATTGCGAAGTTGTTGCATACCTTATCTTCAGTAAATGATAAAGTACCACATGATACTAGAGACACTTTTACACTTCTACCATCGAAAGGTGAAGATCAACTTCTATAGCTTCAGCATCTTTAGGGAGAGAAGTTTTAAAGAAAAGGCCAAATTTTCGATATTTTCTATCATCTGGAATAGGAGTGAATTTTATGACATAAAAGTGTAATATAATGGAATTCTCGGATTTTAAAAAAGATGCCGTGAATACTTCAGGAATAAGCGTCTTGTAAATTTCATTTTTTAGGAAGTCATCTGGAAAAAAAAATCAATCAGTGATGTTAGTATAAAAATTAACTTTTTTTGAGTAGTCTTAAGCATTATATGGAATGATGTAGATATTAGATACTCTGGCATCAGGCTTGGTAATGTAGTTGATCTCTGATTGAAGATCAGTTACTTGATAGATCTTCTGAATCCACAGAAGATGAAAAAAACAAGAAAATAATACTGGAATCCACCAGTAATTAATCTGGACTCCACCAAAAAACAAGAAGAGAACAAGAGAAAAATTGAAAGGAAGATAAGGCCAATACCTTGACAATACAAATTAGATTAAAAAAACTCCCAATTATTCTAGTCCAGGTTCCTTTTATACTCTTCTTCCAGCTGGATAAGATTGGGCCTTCTATGCTGGAAATGGGCTCTTGGCCCATGTATATTGTGCCTACATGGTACTATGGAATGTTATTGGGTGTTTGTCGTGGCATTATGGCATATATGAACGGAAAGAAATAAAAGATATAGACGGCACGTTAGTAGGCCTCCTGAGGTAGTCCTTAAGGAGGTCATTAAAGACATCAGTCTTTCCTTTGATTCAGTGTATTACAAGAAGAGTTGTTGTCACCCTTTGGAGACATCTATGATGGAAGGAAGTATGGGAGACCAACCTCCTGAGACAGCGTATCTAGTTACTGTATAACTAGACTACATAGCTAATGGGAGAGAGTCAATGAGCTTTTGCTCATTTCTTTTTACTTTTATTTTTATTTCTATACTCTTTGTAAATTGGGCATTGCCCTTATTTTTTAATGAAATTTTAATTGCTTGAAAAAAAAGACCAGATTTGAGCTTGAAGGTAATCACTAAGCCTTCTTTCTAGAAGGACCATGACTCATATCATTGGGTTGTCCACTACCAATGATATGAGGATAAATAGAGTGGACCGTGGAAGGGGAGATCATTATTGATTATTGTGCTCTAATACCAAGGTATCTTATTATTCTCTCTTACTCTTCTTACTCTATTACAGTTCTTTCTTACTTAATTTCTTAATCGAGTATACATGGAGTGGACCATGGAAGAAGGAGATCATTATTGATTATTGTGCCCTAATACTAAGGTATTTTATCTCTCTTAATTCTTCTTAATCTATCACAGTTCTTCACTCTTACTTAAATTTCTTACTCGAGTCTTGATGGACTTCAAGAACTTCCTTCCTTACATATCTTATTCTCTACCATAGGTTACATCAGGTGGTATCAAAGCTAAGGTTTTGGAACTGCTATGGCAGAGAACAGTGGGATCTCACGTCAAGAATGGGAGGCCACAAACAAGACCATCACGGATTTATCAGCAGAAATGCGTGATGGATTCACTGATCTGAGAAGAGTGATAGATGTACGGGTAGAACCTCCAGATCCAAGACAGCATCTAGGCAGAGTATTCACGGAATCGGGAGTTGTCACTGAGCTTCTCGCTGGAAATGTTTATCAGTGTCGAGCAGAAATCCTGTGGATGATCCTCCATTGGATCGTCGCCTTCCTGAGGTGGAGAATCCTCTACTAAATAATTTTCAACAACGGCAGAATGCGCCTCCAATAATTAACACCTATCAGAGGAGAGTTGGAGGTGCACTAAAACAATTTGAAGATCTGTTAAATGAAGAGGCAGATGAGCTAGAGGGACCCTAACCTTATGGACAGTTTGGATGAACCTATGACAGGAGGGCCAGATATCAAAGAAACATGAGAGAATTCACATATGAGAATAACTTCGATGGCCAACCTCCAAGGAGCCAAAATCATAGGGTATGATCAATATAAATTAAAAATGGATTTGCCTACTTTTAATGGTTCTTTACATATTGAGGATTTTTTGGAATGGATTTCTGAAGTGGAGAGATTTTTTTATTATATGGAGATTGAGGACAACCAACAAGTAAAATTAGTTGTTGTCAGATTTAAGGGAGTAGCCACCGCGTGGTGGGAAGAGACTGTTATAAACAGAAGAAGAGTTCACCAAAGGCTTGTCCAAACATGGGATAAGTTAAAAAGGCTGCTAAAACAAAGGTTTATTCCAAGTGATTATGAAGGGATATTATTTACTCAATACCACCAATGCACCCAAGGAACCTGCTCTGTGGCAGAATATGCAAAAGAATTTCACAGATTATCGTCAAGAAACAATCTGAGTGAAACAGAAGAACAAAGAATTTAACTGTTGTATATTTCAATTGACATACTGTTTTCAGAAAGGACAAAGAAACTGATGTAGGGACAGGGGTTGGAACGGATTCCACCCAACTGATTCCAGCAGAGTCAAGGTCGGTTAGTCGTTACTAACCGACTGAGGGAAGGAGAGCGCTATTTAAGGAAGGACGACCAAAGCTAAAAGGGTGGATGATTTACCAGGTATTATCCAATCTTCTTCTTTACTATCTTCCACTTCCAAGATTCTCTCTAATACTCTTGGTGGAATCCAGATATCATCAGTTGGTGGATTCCGGCCGCTCCCGTTGTCCCGTTGTGATCGCTCGCTCTCGGCATCTGTTCTCAGTCTTCTTCGTTACGTTAATTGTATCTGGCATTGTTTCAAACACCTTATTTCTTCCATCACACGATCCATCTCACGGTCGTCATCAGGTGGTATCAGAGGCGGTCTCTGGCAACAACTCCGCATGGCGTCAACAGTTCCTCCTCGGTCCGACGAGGATATTCAGAAATCATTGGCTGACTTAACTGCAATGGTGGCTAATTTGTCTAGAATGGTTACTAACTAATAAATGCTCCTTGAAATCATCAAATGGGGATTGAATTTAACGGCAACCCCGGACCATCCACTCCAACGGGTTTGCGTTTCCAGAACGGACCTGGACAGAACTTTGTCGAGACGGAATCCACCGCATTGACGACTTGTTGGATGAGCTCGCCAACGCAAAATATTTCTCCAAGCTCGACCTCCGAAGTGGCTACCACCAAATCAGAATGCAGACCGATGACGAGTGGAAGACCGCGTTCAAAACTAGGTGGCTCATTTTCTTAAAAAGATTTAATTTTACTATTCAACACAAGTCGGGAGCTTCTAATCTTGTAGCAGACGCATTAAGTCGCAAACATTGAGGATTCACAATCATTCACACGGAATGACGGAAATAATTGAATTTGAACCACTTAAAATATTGTACGAAAGCGACCCGGACTTCGCCGAGCATTGGAAAGTTGGAAAAACTGGAACTGGAATTCATGGTACAAAATACAAGATGGATACTTATTGTTCGATCGGCGTCTATGTATTCCTCAGTCGGACGTTCGGAAGAAAATAATTAAAGAGGTTACGGGAGGAAGTTGGGTGGACACAAGGTTCCGGATGCGCCTCTGCGCGATGCGCCGCCGCCTGGAGCATCTGAGCATATGTGTGCATATGCGCTCAGATGCGCCAGTGGCATTTTCGTAAATATTTATAAAACTATAGGAAATTAATATTTTTTTATATATCTAAATTATATTAATTAAATTTTTTAGTTGAAAATATATTGGATAGAAAAATTATTATAATACATATATTTATTAATTATTATAACACCCTATAATTCATTGTAACACCAAGGTTTAAAAACCGGTTAATCATTTAGGGGTATTTTCGTAATAATATAGCTCTATAAATGGCTAGGGTTTTTTTAAACTTATAAAAGAGAGGCTTTTGTAAAAAGAAAATAATAAATAACCCAAGAGGCTTTTAAAAAATAATAACGTAATGGGCTG
>LFYR01001352.1:60372-78331 GCA_001185155.1 Zostera marina
TGTCTAAAACAAATATGAAGTCTAAAGAGTGGGAGGAGCTTATATTAAAAATAAAATAGCTCTTTTCATGGACCAATGTATAAATTTTTATGCTAAAAATTTATAAGGTCTTAAAATAAATTTTTTTTGCCTTTTTTTTTAAAATAAAAACAAAACACTGTTTTAAGTTATTTAAATAACTTAAAACAGGCCTGGATCCGGGTCGGATTTTACCCGGATCCGGCTAAGGGAGATGCGCCTGGCGCATCTCCCTCTGGGGGCGCATCATCGCATATGCGCGCATATGCGCGCGCATCCGGAACCTTGGGTGGACATATAAAAATTAGAAATCGTTTAATGCAATTAAGGCGTTGCTTGAGAAATTCTTTTTTTGTCTATATTTTTTGATCATTTCTTTTACTTTTATATGTATTTCTAATTTCTTTATCAATTTTGTAATTTGAGCATTGCCCTTCATTTTAATGAAAAATATAAATTGTTTTAAAAAAAGAATAACTTTTTCATTTTGAATGTCAAGAACGCTTTAAAGCGCTTAAAGCGCCAGTGGTATTTTAATAATATTCTGTAAAAATACATATAATCCTATATAAACACACAAAATCTATAGAAAATTAAAAATACCTTATAAAATCACATGTAATATAATTCATACAACTAAAATCAAATCCAATTACAATTAAATCCAACTAAAATCTAAGAGTGGGGTAAGAGTTTTTAATTTAAGTTAGAATAGAAGGGTAGAATAGAAAAAAAAGTATATTAGGTAAAAATATTATTAAATAATAGGTGTGATTGGGTAATCAAACGGATCTTTACCCGAACCCGTTCGATTGACAATGCTCCCTGAGAGATGTAAAATCTGTTAAGCGCTTCCTAACTTAAATGAGGTTGAGATTCTTTTGAGAATAAGAGTAATCAACAGAAAAATAAAGAGTAGGGAAAATAAAAGGACACAAGAGAATTTTTACGTGGTTCCATCCAATGATGGTGTACGTCCACGATAGTGCACTAGAATGATGGTGTCTAAACACTATTACAACTTACACACAAGTTTAATATAAGAGTAGTTATTTATAAGGATTATTTTGGGCCATTCCCAAAATAATGACTCATTAATTGGCCTTGTAACCAACATCTTAATTGGCCAATTAAACACAAATTAAAACCATAGTTTTAAAAGCAGCGCTTAAAACGCCGCTTTAAGCGATTAAAGCTGAAAAGCGCTTATTCATGAGCGCTTTTCAAATCGCTTTTTCTAGTATATTATTAAGCGGTAGTAAATAAGTATAAGCGGTAGTGTTATAAAAAGTATAGTGGATGGATTAAATATTAAAAACCAAGACACGTAAAATATTAAATAATAAATATTAAGAAAATGTGACACGTAAATAAGTATAGTGGATAAGGATAAGCTATAAAGTTCTATTCTATCCTATAGAGTTCTATTCTATAGAGTTTTGTCATAAGGATAAGCTTATGACACGTAAATAAGGCCTGTCACATAATATTTCCAAGCTTACGACACTACCGCTTAATATTTAATTTTTAAATATTGGTTTTTAATATTTAATATTGAAAATAATTACGAAATTCACTACCACTTTAATCGCTCTAAAGCGTGCTAAAGCGTTCAGAGCGGAAAAAGCGCTTCCTGGAAAAAGGAAGCGCTTTCCGCTTTTTAAATCTATGATTCAGCCTCCATACTTGTAATCCCCAATTACATTAAACCTCAACATCGATTACCCGCTCTAGGAAAAGCGTTGGAAAAAGCGCTCTTTCAAGGAAACTTTAACGTGCTTAAAGCAATGCTTTCAAAACAATGATATTCACCACTGCTAATTCCAACCTCACCTTGAATTTATATCTCAATGGATTTTGTGTTGGGGTTACAAGAACCCAAGCGGGTATGGATTCAATTTTTGTAGTAGTTGACAGGTTTTCTAAGATGGCTCACTTTATCCCTTGCAAAAAGACCAATGATGCTAGTCAGATTGCTTATTATTTTTTAAAGAGGTAGTATGGCTGCATGGAATTCCTAAATCAATTACTGATGCAGCTGATCTTAGTGAAGATCAGGTGCTTGATAAATCTTCTGAATCCACAGAAGATGAGGGGAAAACACTGGAATCCACCAATGATTCTGGAAATCCACCAGAAAATACAAGAGAAGAGAAAGAGAAGATAGAAGGTTTATTACCTGTCCAGGAAATAACAACTTTAGCAAATAAATCAAAAACTGCCAATTCCATCCTCTATCCTCCATATATATACTCTCCATGTAATGATGGGCCTTCTTTAAAGGAAATGGGTTTTTGGTCCATGTTTGATTTAAAGGAAATGACCTCTTTCCTAGTGCCATTATGGATGTGCTACATCAAGCACCCCTTCTTTAAGTACAATTGCCCTCAATTGTTGCTCTGGATGACATTTCTCCTCCATTTTCAGCTTGTCTTTCTTGATGCTATCCACTCGAATGATGTAGTGGTTCGATCGTCCCTTGTGAGTGGCATCGATATCACACCATCAAGGTCTGCCCGGATCAGGTGGAAAACGTCTTCTCCAATCTGTTGTAAAAATTGTAATAGGTCTACTGAATTCTTTGCCCAGCCACGACTTCAACCATTCAGTGATAGAAACAACAGCATGACCCCTCCCATTTGGATATTTGTGTGCCATTAAGCCTTTCATGTCCATCCAAATATTAGTAAAGTAGCTGATACCAACATGGTCTTTGGGAAGGGATCATCTTTCCTGTTCATTCCTTTCCAATATAGCGAGCTCACTTCCAACAATCACACTGCTTATGCACCTTGCCAAGCAGTGTATATTATCATTAAACCCACTAATGCTTACATCATAAGAAGCCGTGTTCCAGATATTGGATGCTATAAATGCAGCACATAAACAAGGAAATGGACTCCAGGAACTATCACTTAAACCAACCTTTGACATAGTTGAATAAATGCACTTTGTATCATGGTCCTCTATCACTCTAATGTCATTGGCCACTGTCCTCAGCCTTTTTATTTCATCTTTTTCAGAAATCTCGTCACTTAACTGCTTCACAACTCCAGAAAGCAGTGAAACAAACAAAGGAGCTTTCTCTTCTAGGATCGCTTTAGCAGATTCTACCAGCAAGCATCGAAAGGTTAAGGCATGTTCAACCTGGATGCAAAATTCAATCACTGTTTCAATGTCAAGAATTTGCTTCAAATTTGTTTCTCTTTCTACTTTTCCATAGGAATTAATATTCTCAAAAATTATCTCAAGTGCATCATGATTAGACCGTAGATTAGTTTCAATGGAGTTTAAAAGTGAAGCAACATTTTTTCTCACCATTCTATCTAGTGTATCAAATTCATAGTCACCAAAAATACGAAATATGCTTTTCAATTCTCTTATATTAGTAAATGCCTCTGCAGTATTACCTTCAAAAGCCTTAGAGCTCTTGAAACAGTTATGAAAGGGTGCGAAATAGACATCAGCACCAATTGTATCTTTTACGATATTCTCAATGTACCAATTGCAAAAAATTTCTAACGCAGATCCACTATTTTGATCTGCAATGTTAACATTTTATTGCAAAGAAGAAACTGGGTCCAAAAATATTTCAGACAATAAGATATCTCGAATACCCTCTGTCAGATCCATGCTGATGTGTTGTTCTGCTAGATGAATGATTCTAATATGCCTTCTAATCAGAGATTCTACAACAGAAGGGCATTGAAGGCAGTTTTCTATTCTCAGTACCATAAGAAGCCTCTTCCTAAAATTGGCAAGAAAGCAGTCCCTCACGTACTCCCGTAGAACAAATACATGATTCAGAACACATATTGGCTCCATGTCATTCAAAACCGAGCACAGACTTGTTAGTCTTTGTGTTGCAGCTTCTAACACTTTCACAGAAATATTGCCAGACCGACAACTCTCATATTCAGGTAAGCCACGAATACCTTTGGTTGATTTTACAGAACTGGTGGAAACTTTGCTTGCTTGAATCATACGAATAACTGCTTGGTCTGGATGAAGCTGCATCTCTAGAGAGGCAAATCCACTGTCTGAATCTAAGATATTGATCAGACCTTCCAAACCACCCATTATGGATTCAATTAATGGTTCAACATAATACAAAGAGTCTCGACCTATTTTATTTAACTGAATCTTCTGATTGAATGCAACCAATAACTTTCCATTGCAAACAATTAATGAGTAAACAGCCCCTTTAGCTTCCCTTGAAAAAATCTGGACAGTTTCTGTCCACATTCCAACAGTTTTATTTAACTTCTCGATACTGATTTCCAGATAGGCCAAATGCTTACCACCAGTGGCTACTGAAATCTTTCCTTCCGGTTGTTTAAAACAGCTCACGTCTTCCATCTTGCTACTGCTTTGAAGTAACCTCTCCAAATCATATAATCGGGCTTCAGCAACAGCTACCTTTTTTCCAGCAATAGAGACAGCACGCACTGAATCAGATATCTCCCCATATAGCTTCCTTGAAAGATCTTCAGATGCCTGTAGCGAATCAGAGCTTTCCTGAAATTTTCTTTGATAATCTATCGCCTCATTTCTTGACTTTGTTAACTCTTCTTCAAGAGACTTATTACGTTGTGCAAGGTTATTTAGTGTAACCTTTGCAGATTCATGATCTGAGATAATTTGTTCTAAGTCATACCTTTCCTCTGCAAGTAACTTCACCTCCATGCGTAAACACCGCCGATCAGATTTTAGGAGTTTGATCTCCTTGATCTTTTCGTCCAACTCCATTTCCAGGAAGTTAACAAAATCTTCAAGCTCTGCGTTCTTCCTAATCATCCTCTCCCAATCCCAAGCAAGACTGCCCTTGTACTGCCGGGAATGTTGAAGTCGTACCTCCATTGCAGAATCGGATTGCTTCAAGCCTAGAAGTTGAAGCTTTTTTTTTGATCTTGCACTGTTCTGGCGATGAACAGTACCTCGTCGACAAACACTGTTCCGACGATGAACAGTACTCTGACAGTGAACAGTACTCGTCGATGAACAGTGTTTTGAGGGTGCCCTAGTTCTGATCTTTTTTTCTTAAGATTTCCTCACACTGTCTACAAACTCTACCGATCGTTTCCCCTTGATTATTTTTTTTGATCTGAGGAGAAGATTGGCTCTGATACCACCTGATGCAGCTGATCTTAGTGAAGATCAGGTGCTTGATAAATCTTCTGAATCCACAGAAGATGAGGGAAAAACACTGGAATCCACCAATGATTCTGGAAATCCACCAGAAAATACAAGAGAAGAGAAAGAGATGATAGAAGGTTTATTACCTGTCCAGGAAATAACAACTTTAGCAAATAAATCAAAAACTGCCAATTCCATCCTCTATCCTCCATATATATACTCTCCATGTAATGATGGGCCTTCTTTAAAGGAAATGGGTTTTTGGTCCATGTTTGATTTAAAGGAAATGACCTCTTTCCTAGTGCCATTATGGATGTGCTACATCAATTACTTCTGATAGGGATGTCAAATTCAACACAACTGAAGTAGTCCTTAAGGATATAACGAAGGACATCGTTTTGTTATATCCTTTGGATCAAAGGGTTACAAGAAGAGTTGTTATCATCCTTTAGAGACATCAAAGATGAAAGTATGATAGACCAACCTCCTGAGACAACATATCTAGTTACTATTTAGCTAATGGGAGTGAGTCAATGAATTTTTTGATCATTTCTTTTACTTTTATATGTATTTCTAATTTTTTTATCAATTTTGTAATTTGAGCATTGCCCTTCATTTTAATGAAAAAATTGAATTGTTTTAAAAAAAGAATACCTTTTTCATTTTGAAGTTTAGATTCCACATCTTCTACTTTTTTCTTATCATCAAGAGTTTCTGGGAGGAGATAGTCAGTTAAAGCTCCCATACTATGTAGCTGAACACATGCATGAAAACAAGCAAGTCTCTTAGCCTCCTCTTTTGAGGAACATGGAGAACTATCTGCTTGCCGAACAGGAGAATTAGAAGGAAGAATTATTCTGCAGATGATTCCTTTTGATTCATCTATGTAAAAGAATTTTGGCACAGGATGGTAAAATCTGAAGAATTAAATATCACAATGATTAGTCAAAAGTGGAATTAAATTTATTATGATTGGTATATATGATCAAATATTCATCAAAGATCATGATAGTGCTTACTGATCACGAGGAAGTTTGGAGCAGTATTGATGCAGAAGCATAACACTACATCCAGTGCTAATAGATGCACCTGTAGCCTCTACTTTGTAAATTGTTTCTTTTGAACAATCTAATATATCACTGGATGATCTTCTCTTAATTTCATTTTTTATGTCAATTTCCTTATTAAGAAAATTAGAAATCAACTTCTGTTCCTGTTCATTGCCCCTGAAACAAGAGAGAAAAAGAAACCAATATAATCAAAGAAAACTATTTTAAAACAACAACAAAATTTATTACCTTTCGACCAGAAAGACATACTTAGATTCTAGACTCCTCGCACGACCTCTAGATTGCACAAAACTGCAAACTGATTCAGGTAGATCAAACCGAATAATAAGACAGCAGGTAGGAATATCAAGCCCTTCCTCAGCAACATTGGTAGCCACTAGAAGATTTATCTACCAAATTGAAAAATAACATAAAGAATAATAAAGGATGTTTAAATGAAATTATATATGAAAGGAGCATGAAGATTAAAAAGAATGTTTAATGATTATCTTCACTAAGGTTACTAAAGAAGCATGAAGCCTGTCAAAATGCTTTGAATGGACTATATTCATTTATTGGAATGAAGGTTGATGCAGAGAAATTAAATATCTTTTTATCAGGCAATTGTAATAATAAGATGATGTATCATATATGAGCCAGAGATGTAAATATTGCTCCTACTTTGGATGGGAGCATATTTACCCTTAACTGGGAATGCAGGCTCATCTCAAAGGTAGTCCCCCACCTTTTGAGATAAGATAATAATAAACAGGAGGACATCATATTGCTTAAGTAGTTCTGCAGACCCGTCTTAGCTACTAATGATGATATAAATAAGGAATAGAGGAGGATCGATTAGTTATTATTCACTACTTTTCAAAGGTACTTCTCTCTCCTCTCTCTAGTCTCTACTGTTTCATTGATCTTCTATTTCTTCACTCAGATCTAGTAGATTCTTGATCTAATCCCTCACTGGTGGAATCCAGTAAAATTCACTATTGCAATATCAGTAGCCGATCATTCATTTGATCAACTACATCAGATGGTATCAGAATAAAAAACGATCCCTGCATCAGAACAGTATCAGCACACTCTGCAATCAACGATGGCTGAGGGTGTTACAAAGAAGGATCTAAATGATTTGTGCGAGTCATTGACCTATCTCACATCGGGGGTAGAAAATTTATCCATGATGGTGAAGAAAGTTGTAATAGGAAACTCCAGTCGAGAAGGTTCCAGCCGAACTCAATGTGTAGTTCTGTCTTCGTTTCCGTCGTCAGAAACTAAAGAGGAGGAACCACGGATTAATCGGGAAAGGAGACCACCGGACTTGACACACCAATATCAGCAAAGGCGAGGCACCGGTGGACCAAATTGATTTGATCAATAACAGCAGTATCAGTATGATCGTAAACGAAATTGTGAGGACAGATTTGAAAGAAATCCAAGACCATATGAAAACAAATACGGGAAATATCGCCTTAGGATGGAAATTCCTACATCAATGGTTACATGCGAATTGAAGAGGTCGTGGATTGTCTAAAAGAGGTGGAATGATTTTTTGAAGTGATAGAGATCCCTAAGAAACAGAAAGTAAAGCTTGTCTCTGTAAGATTAAAATCAGAAGCATCTGTGTGGTGGGAACAAACCCAAACAACCCAGGCTATACAATAGAAACACTCAATTAAGAGCTGGGAAAAAATGAAGAAGTTGATTAGGAAGAAATTCTTGCCAAAAGGCTATCAGAGAGTCCTATTTATGCAATACCAAAATTGCAAGCAAGGCACTGAATCCGTTGAGGACTACACAATGAAGTTCCATTGATTAGTTTCTAGAAATGATTTGATGGAATCTGAAGATCAGCTAATTGCCCGATATGCGGGGGGTTTGAAACACTTCATTCAAGATAAGTTACCTTTACATAAAATATTTGATTTAGCTGACGTAATTAACATATTAGAGCAGCTGAAAATGAGTTCCCCCAATGGAATTTTCTTCCCAGAGGTCTTTCTCCAACGATCAAACCTCCTCCCAGCAAACTACGGCGAGCTTTGACCTGCTCCCTTCTGCTCCGGTGACGGCGAGCTGTTGTTCGACGGCGAGAACTTCATCTTCTTTTTATTTTGGCAATAAACTCATTTTCTTAATGTTTCATGTTCCATACTATATATTTTAATTTTAAAGATATTTAACTTACAGGTATTGATTATTAAATACTTGTATTTACAAGTAGAATATGGCACAGTAAATAAAACACTATAACTCTGATAGAGACCGCTATATCGCTATCTGCTATTTAGAAGTATGATTTGTAGCCCAAGAAAATACAAATTAATCTAATCAGGTATACCAATAGTTTCCCTCATGAGAGATCTAGCTTAGTACTTTCCCCTAACAATCTTCAGTGATTGCAGAGATGAAGTAATGAACTCTAACCATTGATTAAAATCACCAACTTTTGTCGAAAGTAAACCATTGAATTGAAAAATTATTAAATAGTAAATAATAAACACCAAGTCATTTTTTTGTTAAACAGTACCTCCCCGGAACGAAATCTTTCTACAGTATTATTCATATTACTTCTTGAATTAGATCCAGAATTGATGCCAACAAGATATTCACACCTCCAAAAATCTAAAAGCTTCATCTTTTTTATAATGAAAGCCAACGATTTTACAACAATGATTCTCTTTGCAAATATAATACATTTAACGTTAGGTGTTTTCCTAGCCAAAAAAAAGCATGAATATTATTATTAATTTAAATTTGAAAATAACAATATTTTCAAAAAAAATGCACTGTATTTTTAGATATATTTTCATTAATTCCTAGGATTTTATTTTATTTTTGGCAAAACAGGAACTAACAAAATTTATTCTAAAATGCATCACACAGAACCATCATACTATATGGGGTAAAAAGAAGGAAAACCATGTAGCTCAATAAATGCAAATGAGATAACAAAGGAAGTCAATCTGTTATGCTGATGAGATAACAAATCGGATAACAAATTTTTTTCATATTGATGCAGCCACTAACTAAGAACAGATCTAGTTGAAGAAGATGGAGATTCTTCAACGAAATTAACCAAAGTTTTCTTGAAATCCACCGAGAACTCGAATCAGAAAATAGATGAAGAGGAAAATAGAGAATCTGAAAAGTTGTAGAAAAAAGAGATAAAGAGTTACCTTGGGAAATTAAAATAGGAAATTCAATAGCTCTTCCCAATGTGGTCCAACATATTTATACTCACATCATTAGAGGTAGACATGCCAATGATGTGAGTCTTTGGGCCTCCTAAGAGGAGGTAGAAATGGCCCAACCTTGGTCGGACCACATACATGATGCCTCTTTGTTTAATAACAGGTTCTAGACTACTAGTTGTCCTGTTATTGCCTGTTTCTCTTCTGTAAATTCAATATTACTCATAGTTTTTCATGCGACGCCAAGGGTTAGGCGGATCGGGTTGGATCCGCGTAACCCATTTACCCAAATAAAATAAAATTAACACCTTATTCTGCAGACGTTCACAAATCTGCACGTTTACCCAAAAAAAAACGACGCTCGCAGATCTACACTCGCACGTCTGCAGACGTGCACGGACACTCGCAAACCCTAGCTTCGCCCCCTTCTTGTTCTTCTTTCAGCGGAATAGCTTCTGTAAATCAGGTTAGAAATCCCGATTTCCCACTTGATCTATATATTATAATAAATTTATTATAAATATTAGTAAATATTAAATATATATTTTACAAACTTAGGGTATATATTGTAAAATTTCTGGAAAACTTCTATATTTTCTATAAACTTCTATGTTTATTGTAAATTTATATAAATGCAAGGTATATATTGTAAAATTCCCAATGAATATTATG
The DNA here is from genome assembly GCA_001185155.1 of Zostera marina. NCBI lineage: Eukaryota > Viridiplantae > Streptophyta > Magnoliopsida > Alismatales > Zosteraceae > Zostera > Zostera marina. The sequence goes on from LFYR01001352.1 coordinate 70,451, forward strand.
CGACGCCTAGGCATCGCTCAGGCGGCCATGCGGTCAGGGCCGTCGCATGACCGACCGCATGGCCGTCTAAAAAACTTTGGTATTACTACTGATCTGATTATTGGGGTTTTATAAAAAAGATGCTGCATCACATATACTCTACTAGGCAGCAAAGATGACGTAACTATTGTTGGTTATAATGGAACCGATCGTTCCAAAATCGACGGTTCGCACCAAAGCCCTTATCCCTGATGCCTTGATACTGTCGACGATCCTCATGCCTCTGGTAATAGTGTCGCCTTCTATATTGCGACCATCGTCACGATTCCAATGAAGTGACCCACAGTGATCATCGTCCGCTGACGGATTGTACTTGTCATCCGATAACGATGACTCGATTACAGGTTATTCCCGTACCTCCTAGAGCTCTAGCCAAGTACGCCGTACCATCTACGTTGTCGATCTGCCGATGACCCTCCCAAAGTGCCACTGATTTTTTTAGCAAGTTCATCGACGACTGATGTGAGATCCATTAGTACTTTCTGAGCTCATCGCCTCATCCACATCTTTTTTATGACCACATCTCACATAGGGAGAGTCGGAGAGATTATCAAACCCTCAAGCACTCCAATTAATAACAGGGAACTGATCAGTGACAGATAGTGATTACCTCCAGTCACACAACACTTCCAATCGAGGGGATTGGATCAGAGAAAACGAAGAAACTGAATCTGGAATTCACAATACAAAGAAGAGAAGGAAAAGTAGAAAAGCAGTGTCGAAAAATAAAGTAGCAAAGAATGAGAGAGAGACCTTGATTATTGATTACAAAAATAACTAACTGCTAGTGTCCATCTTATCACTTCTATTCTTTTCATTGTGATGGACAAGGACAACAATGAAAAGAATAGTAGAGGCTTTATTGAAAATTAAGAAGAACTTTGTTTGAACTTTGAACAGAGTCCTTGCACTCCAGCCTTATCTCCCCTTCATATGCAGGGGAATGTCCTCTATCAAATATCCTTGTGGTTTGTGAATGGTGGAACAGGACTACCCTTAGCTAGTATTGAAAATAATGCAAAGATACATTAGCCCTAATGGATGCACCTACATCATTATTTGCTTGCTTCTATTTTGGAACATTAATTATTGGAACCTCATTTATTCCCCTTAATATACCTATCTTGCATGGCTGGACCCATTGCACTAGGATAGAAATACTCTTAACTCAGTATTTTAAGGCCTTTTTAAAGCTGATTGCAGTAGTGATAATAGGGAGATCTCTAACCTCTAGACCCCCTTCCACCTTCAGAAGAATCATATGGGACCATGGGATCCATTTTCTCCCATCCATTTAAATTTATAGACCAACCTTTTTTGCAACATTGCCAATGATAGCCATGCGTTGTGCCCAATGGTATACTTTCCAACTTCAAGGTAGGCTCATCTCGGATAATACCATTCTAGCTGATGAGATGGTTCATGACTTTGGGAGAAAGAGAACTCCCAAAAGGTGTTGTTTGAGTATAAATCTTAAAAAAGCCTTTGACAAAGCCCGTTGGGAGGCAATAATTGCCACTCTTGAAGCGTATGAATTTTCTCCTATTTGCAAATTGATTTGGAATTGCATATCCTCTGCTTCATTCTCGGTACTGGTGGAAGGGACTCCAACACCTCCCTTCAAAAGCCAGAGGAAGATTAGGCAAGGTGATCCTCTATCCCCTATTCTATTTTACATGGTTATGGACGTTCTAGGTAAATTAATACAGAGTGAAGTGAAGAACAAAAGGATAGACACCTATCAGGTTAACAGTGCTACTTCTATATCTCACCTTATGTATGCGGATAATATCCTCATCTTCTCAAAGGCGAACCCGAAATCGCTTAATGCAATTAAGGCGTTGCTTGAGAAATTCTCGTTGTTTTCAGGATTAGAAGTAAATGCGAACAAGAGCTCTTCCACCTTCTCAAAAGTATGCGTAGAAATGATGTAGTCCAGAGCATTATCAGCTATGCACTTAATAAGTTGGGACCAGGATGTTACCAAAGGGGAGGTAATTGGCTTAACCAAAGTCAAGCTAATTCACATTCCTTTTAAGTAACATTTAACTCACATCATTGGGTTGCTCATTACCAATGATGTGAGTATAAATACAGTGGGCCCACGGAGGAGATTCAGTTTTAGTTTTTTGTGCAAATCAAGGTATTACCTTAATTCCCTCTCTCTCTCTTTTATTAAGAATTTGTGCTTTTTCTTCTACTTTTCTTCCACTTTTTCTTCATATTGTTTCTACTATTCCCGATCTGATCAAAGGAAGAAGATCTCAATCTTCTTCAGTGTTTTGTGTCATCTGCTAGCCAAGAGAGTTTCCTCCTATATCAAGAAGACCAATCTTTGCATAACATCTTAGGATATACTGTTAAAAGTTTACCCATATCATATCTGGGACTACCAATCACGGGAAAGAAAAAGTCATTTGGACAATGTTGAAAAGTAATTCAGTCAATAGAGGCGCTCTTCACAAGATGGAGTGAGAAATGTCTTTCCTATAGAGGGAGAATACAACTAGTTAATTGGATAATAGCTGAAAATTATACCTGTTGAGAACAAGGTATGACTATCCCTGATTCTGTGGCTAAAAGGTGAGAAGGTTAGCATATAAATTTATATGGGATGGAAGAAAAGGGATCCTATGGGCCCAAATGGTCCTTCCCAAGGCGGAAGGGGGTCTAGGGGTTAAAGACCTACCTATTATCACTATTGCAACCAATATGAAAAGAGCCTCAAAGTACTGGGATAAGAGTGATTTTATTTTGGTAAAATGGATCCAAGATAGGTATATTAAGGGAAAAGTACTTAATGATATTCAAATAAGTCCTACTGTGAATTCGCATTTATGGAAAACCTTTATTTCAAAAAGGAGTCTAGTGGATAAATGTTTGGATTATAGGGCCAATAGTATGATTGTGTGGAGGTTTGGTACTCCGATAAGCTAGATGGGGGAATGGTGGAAATTATTAGAGATAGAAAACATAAAGACGTGTTAGCGAAGGAAATTTGGTCGAAAGTTCCGACAAAATTTTCTATTCTCCTATGGAGGATGAAATGGGATCATCTAAACACGTTCAGGAAGTTAAGAAGTTTGAAAGTGCAAGTACCTTTTGCTTGCTTGTTATGTAATCTAGAAGATGAAACTAGGAGTCATATTTTCTTCAAATGTTCTTATTCCAGTTCTCTTTTAATTACGTTGGTTGAGCACCTAAACCTCTTTTTCTGAAAAATAATGAATATTTCAGTTCCCACCCAATCCAGTCCAGATATTAGATAGGGGGATCTGATGGAGGCTGTGCAAAAAAATACACACCACTCTCCTCCTTGGGGGTTATTATGGAATGCTATTAGGTGTTTGTCGTGGCATATATGGACGGAAAGAAATAAAAGATACAGACAACACATTAGTAAGCCTCCTGAGGTCCTTAAGGAGGTCATTAAAGACACCAGTCTTTCCTTTGATCCAGAGTATTTCAAGAAGAGCTGGTGTCACCCATTGGAGACATCTATCAGGGAAGTATAGGAGACCAACCTCCTGAGGCAGCGTATTTAGTTACTGTATAATTTGGGCATTCTCCTTATTTTTTTAATGAAATTTAATTGCTTCAAAAAAATGTATACTTTTCATTTATTATCTAATTAATTAGTTGTATTCTACCCTATAGGAAAGACATTTCCACTCCATATTGCTAAGAGTGTCTATATTGCTTGAATGGGTTTCAACATTTTCCAAACGATTTCTTCTTTCCCGTGATTGGGAGCCCAAGGTATGATATGGGTAGACTTTTAACAGAACATCCTAAGATATTGTGAAAGGATTGGTCTTCCACACATACTCTTTAGAGAGGTGGAGGAACTCTTATTTAAATTTCTATACTCTATGTAACTTGGGTATTGCCTTTATTTTTTTAATGAAATTTAATTGCTTCAAAAAAAATGTATACTTTCCATCTACTATCTAATTAATTAGTTGTATTCTACTCTACCCCCATAGAATGATATTGTCTGAGATGAGCCTGCCCTGAATGAAAGTTGTTTAGATTTGGGAGATGAGCTCACTAGAGACCTCAGTAATTCTATCTTCTATGATTTTTGTCATTAGCTTGTAGATCAAATTAAACCAAAAATATTTATTATTATTACCATAGAGAGATTGGGGAATCAAACTAAGGATGCTCAGAAATTTACCCATAACTCACCCACCCCCTTGGGGACTATTCTGGAATGGCATTGAGTGTTTGGCTGTTTGCCGTGACATAGATGAACGGAGAGAAATAACAAGTTCAGATAAACATGCCAATAAGCCTTCTGAGGTAGTCCTTAAAGAGGGCAACTGATGCAGCCCTTATAAGTGCTTGCATTAATAATAGGCTCGATTCTAATCGAGCCTTGGACCAAGCCCAATAAAATGGCTTGGACTCTCATGGTAGACTTTCCACTCGTAAACCATGAGAGTATAAATATGAGTGGACCCCAAAGGAGGAGTTAGTTGAGTTCTATTTTTAACCAAGGTATTTCTCAACGTCTTTCTTTCTTTCTTTTATTTCTTTCTTTCTTTCTTTTATTTCTTTCTTTTATTTCTTTCTTTCTTTCTTTTATTTCTTTTATTTCTTTCTATTTTCTACCGATTCCTATTATTCTTGCCAATCTCCACACCACGATTATCCTTGGATTGGGATAATCTCACCTACCTCTATCGATCTTCAAGGGAGAACATAAACCCTAGTTCTATAATTTACTGTTCCATTGGTTTGGAACGCAAGTCTGGACAGATTTCTCTCATCCATTGAATCTGTCTCCTTCAACTGTTCAAGGCCTACATCAAGTGGTATCAGACTAGGAGGGATTCCCGATCTGCAGTTGGCCAAGAACGCACCTGGACGGATTTTTCACCTGGACGGATTCTACATTATCGCAATTCTGCATTCTCGATCTGCAAGAATTTGCGATCTCATTCACCTGGACGGATTACACGATTAGAACGGAGTCTGATTGTGATTTGCGATTTACAGTGGCCAAGAACGGATCTACATCAAGTCTGATTTGCGATTTGCGAATTGGAGATTTGCGATTTTCAGTTTTTTTTGTTGTTTTGCTATTTTTTGCATTCTGGACGTATTTTTTTTTGCGATCTGCACACCTGAGATTTGGACGGATTTGCATTCTGGACGGAGTCGCGTTCTGGACAAGTTGTAGTTGCGATCAGAACGGATTTGTAGTCCAGCACACGTGAAAAAAAAAAAAAAAATCCTTTGCGATTTATTCCAGTGATTTGTTCTGGACGGATTTGTGAGAACAAAATCAAGTGATGGCCGAGAACGTCACACGTGAAGAGTTTGAGAGGTTGGCAAAAGCCCTAACCGATTTAACAACCTTTGTTAGGGACGGCTTCCAAACAATGCAACAGAATTTGCAACCTATTCAGCCGCATAGAGGAGCTGATCCGGCAGTGAATGGACAGACGGAACCGACAATAAATTTCAGAAGAAGAAACCCACCCACAGCTAGGGATCGCTTGGAAGAACAGATCCGACAGGGGGAAAATTTCAGGCAGCAAGAAAATTTCAGACAGGGGGGACTTTTTAATAGGCAGACTGAGGAAGATTTTTCAGAAGAGGAAGAAGATTTATTACAGTATGAGAGAAGAAGAAATAGGGGCCGTCGAGACTTTCCAAGAGGGGGAGCATTACAAAGGTATGAAGAGTACAATGGAGGAAATCAAAGAAATGAATTTGGGAATTATAGATTAAGAATGGAACTGCCTGAATTCAATGGACAGCTACATATAGAGGAATTCTTAGATTGGATTTCAGAAGTAGAAAGATTCTTTGACTGCATGAAAATTCCAGATTCAAAAAAAGTGAAATTGGTGGCACTAAAATTTAAAAGTGGAGCTGCTGCGTGGTGGGATCAGACCACCATGAATAGGGCTAGATTCCAAAAAAGACCTATAAGAACTTGGGACAAGTTGAAGAGAATGCTGAAACAAAGATTTCTTCCAGCGGAATTTCAAACCATTTTATTTACAAAATATCAGAAATGCAGACAGGGACAGAGGTCAGTAGCTGATTATACAGAGGAGTTTCATAGGTTGGGAGCAAGAAACAACCTTAATGAATCCGAAGAACAACAAATGGCGAGATACATTGGGGGATTAAAATCAGCACTTCAAGAAAAAGTCATTTTACAATGCCCAATGTCACTTATGAAGACTGTAAGCATCTCCGAACAACTAGAGAGACAAACAAACAAATACTCATCATTTGCACCGGGAGCTTCATCTAGTAAACCTATATATTCCAAGGACAAAGGAATTCTGCCAACGCCTGAAGAAAAAAATACAGATCTGAATGGAAAAAAATCAGGGGTCTCAGATCAAGCTTGGAACACAATAAGATGCTATAAATGCCAAGAAATGGGCCACAAAGCTAATAACTGCCCTAGGAGGGGATCTGTAAAATTCTGTGAAGGGTTGAGAGAGAATGAAGATGGCATTAATTCAGATGAGTCCAGTGAGGCCGCAGAAGAGTATGACCCCGATGAAGGATCAAGTCTATCTTGCTTGATCCATAGATCCTGTCACACTCCTAAAGTTTCTGACCAGATTCAAAGGACAAACTTATTTCGCACCAAAGGAACAGTTAAAGGGAAAGTTTGTCAGATAATAATAGACAATGGGAGTACGGATAACCTAATATCTGAGAAGGCAGCAAAAAAGTTAGAACTCAACCTTGAGGAACACCCTAAACCTTATACAATAGGATGGATCAAAAATAGCGAAGGAGCAAAAATTAGATATTTGTGCAAAGTCCCACTATCCATTGGTAAGAGGTACAACGATACAGTAGTATGTGATGTAGTTGATATGGACGCAACACACATACTTTTGGGCAGACCGTGGCAATATGATGTAAATGCCACTCACCATGGGAAATTAAACACCTATGTTTTTCAAGCTGATGGTAGGAAGATTGCCCTACTACCACTTCCTCCTGAGTCGACTTGCAAAAAGGCTATAAACACAAATTTCCTACTACAACAGAGGTCTGATTTTTCTGAAGAACTGAGAAATGAAGATATGGGATTGGCTCTAGTAATAAAAAGTCTGGAAAAAGAAGAGGCTGAGCAAAAAGAACTACCTAAGGAAGTACAACAAATTCTGAAGGAGTTTCCACTTATCTCCTTAAATAATTCAGCAGTATCACTACCACCTGAGAGAGAAATTGACCATAGAATAGACTTGATTCCGGGAGCATCTTTACCTAACCTGCCCCACTACAGATTAGGACCTAAAGAGGCTGAAATTCTTCAGAATCAAGTAGAACAACTGCTAGTAGACGGTCTGATCAGAACGAGTTTAAGTCCTTGTGCCGTACCTGCACTCTTAGTCCCAAAGAAAAATGGAGAGTGGAGGATGTGTGTGGACAGTAGGGCGATAAACAAAATCACGGTGAAGTACAGATTTCCTATTCCAAGACTGGATGAGCTTTTAGAAGCCTTGGCTGGAGCTAAAATTTTTTCTAAAATGGACCTAAAGAGTGGATACCACCAAATCAGAGTTAGAGAAGGGGATCAGTGGAAAACAGCTTTTAAAACCAGGCAAGGATTGTATGAATGGATGGTGATGCCATTTGGATTATCCAATGCACCATCAACTTTCATGAGATTGATGACTGAGGTACTGAAACCATTGTTGGGAAACTGCGTCGTGGTATATTTTGATGACATTCTAGTATTTAGCAAAAGCAAAGAAGCCCACATTAAAGATGTAAAATCAGTTTTCGGGTTATTAGAGAAAAATCAGCTAAAATTAAATCTGAAAAAGTGTGATTTTTTTACAGAGGAACTGT
>LFYR01001352.1:81347-92024 GCA_001185155.1 Zostera marina
ATGCTTTTGTAGTAGATCTACCTCCAGAATTCAACATGTCATCAACCTTCAATGTGGCAGATTTAAGAAGATATTATCCACCTGCAGAGGAAGACAACCAATTGAGGACAATTGTATTCCAAGAGGGGTCGCCTGATGCAGCCCTTATAAGTGCTTGCATTAATAATAGGCTCGATTCTAATCGAGCCTTGGACCAAACCCAATAAAATGGCTTGGACTCTCTTGGTAGACTTTCCACTCGTAAACCATGAGAGTATAAATATGAGTGGACCCCAAAGGAGGAGTTAGTTGAGTTCTATTTTTAACCAAGGTATTTCTCAACGTCTTTCTTTTTTTCTTTTATTTCTTTCTTTCTTTCTTTTATTTCTTTTATTTCTTTCTTTCTTTTATTTCTTTTATTTCTTTCTATTTTCTACCGATTCCTATTATTCTTGCCAATCTCCACACCACGATTATCCTTGGATTGGGATAATCTCACCTACCTCTATCGATCTTCAAGGGAGAACATAAACCCTAGTTCTATAATTTACTGTTCCATTGGTTTGGAACGCAAGTCTGGACAGATTTCTCTCATCCATTGAATCTGTCTCCTTCAACTGTTCAAGGCCTACATCAGCAACACTCTCTCTTTTGGATCAGAGTGTCACAATAAGAGTTGTAGTCACCTTTTGAAGACAACTATTGAAGTATAAGAGACCAACCTCTTGAGCTAACGTGTCTAGTTACTATATAACTAGTCTATATAGCTAATGGGAGAGAGTCGATGTGTTTTTGCTCATTTTTTTGTAATTCTAATTCTCTATGTAAATTAGGCATTGCCCCTCATTTTTAATGAAATAATTTATTCTTTCAAAAAATAATAATAAAAAAAAATATATATATATAGTAAACATTCATCATAATTAATTGCATATTAAATAAAAACATATTATAATAAAAATTTAAAATTTACCTATATTCTTGAAGAATTTCGATGAGAACAGAACATTTATTCGACAAAAAAGGTTCTTCCAACGCTTTTATAGGGAAGGCAATAGTATCAATATTATCTAAAGATTAAGATTCAATTTGAAAAAAATTAGGAGACGTGTTAAGGAGTTATGCCAATCAATAGCTTAAGACACAATCATACAATCATAGAAGGTCTTTACCACTACAAAATTATTAGAGTTAATTGAGTTGAAATTAATTAGAAGGAGTTACGTGCAATTATTTTAACGAGCAATTAATTAATTACTAAGGGAGGCATAAGAACTAGTGAAGAATATTCTTCATTTCTTCATGGGCCTAATTCCCATGGGCTTGAGAGAGTCGGATTAGTTGTCTTGGGTGAGAAGGCAATAACTGACTGCCCATTTCCAGATATCAGATCTGGACTCTCTCTCACTGATCAGGTGGCTCCCAAAATCCTAATTTTCAACAAAGCCCTTACTATTCTTTTCAGTTTTCATTGTTGTCAATCACAATGAAAAGAATATAAGCAGTGAATAAGACACTAGGAGTTTGTTCTTTTTTTCAGAATAATATCGAGGTATCCCATTCTCTCTCTCTTCCCACTACTTTGCTTTACTTTTTTTCGATCATTGTTTCTTTTCTTGCTTGTCTTGCTCTGTTTTGTTGGTGGATTCCAGATCTCAATTTTATAACACCGACCCAATCTACCTTTGTCGATTGGATTATTGTTCTATGAGATTATATCAATCTCACCCTATCAAGTGGTATTAGACAAGGAAGATCAGAGATCAAAATGTCAATCTCACAAGGAAGAATGCTCAGAAAATCACTAATGGAGCTCACATTAGTTGTTGACGAACTTTCTCAAAAAATCAGTGGTACAATGGGAAAGTCATCGGCAACATAGATAGGATGACGTCCTTGGCAAGAATTCCAAGAGGCGCGGGAAGGATCATGTGGTGGAGATATCATCATCGGATGGCAACTACAATCCGTTAGCGGACGACAATCACCGCCGGTCCTTATTTTCCTCCATGTTCTCGCAAAGGTTTTTACTGTGGGGCTTTATTTGGCACAACTTGATCCCACTAGGCTACAACCCTACCCTTCATACGAATCACAACTAACTTCCCCTTTCTGTGCTTTGAAACCTCCATCACATCAAAGAACTTCTCCACCTCCGACAACCAGTCTAGGAAATCCTCAATGTGGAAGTTTACATTGAAACCCAGGATCTCCATCCGGACCCAGTAATGTCCAATATCTCCTACGAAGTTCTGATGATGTCCTTTATCATCATAGACAGGGAGTTGTCTAAGACGATCCTCCCAACACGGTGCTTGATCGACGATCGGTGGATTTTGTGCCGACACAATCCGACAAGTTCTCTGAACGTCGTCGTGAGTTGTGACAATGTCGATTGGAGCTCACCCATCTGAGTCTCGAACTCCTGCTAGGACACATTGTCACTCATCTTCAAATGGATGGCTCTTCACGCTAATAGGGAGAAGAGATGTGCTCTGATACCATTTGATGTCACCACTAATGATGGTGAGATTGATTTGAAGAAAATCAGATCCGGGGATTGAAATTACCATGTTGGAAATTATCTGATAGACTGGAATCCACTAAGTAGAGAGTAAGAAGTAGATCTAGATCAAGAACACAAGAAAAAGATAGAGAATGGAAAAAGTAGAGTGAAGGGGAAAGTAAATACTCGATGCGCTAGGTGGGTTAGTGATGTAGTCCAAAGCATTGTAAACTATGCACTAAACAAGTTGGGACCCGAGTGTTACCAAAGGGAAGGTAATTGGCATCATTGGGTTGCTCATTACCAATGATGTGAGTATAAATACAATGGGCCCAAGGAGGAGAATCAGTTTTGATTATTGTGCTAATGCAGGTATCCCCTTAAACTCTATCTTTCTTTCTTTGCTAAGCACTCGTGCTTTTCTCCCACTTTTTCTCCTACTTTTCTCCATACTCGCTACTGTTTAGATCTGTTCTTGGAGGATTCCAAGCCCCCGATCTGATCCCAGGGAAGATCTCCTTCTTCTTCATTGATTACAATCCTCTATTGGCCTAGAGAGTTTTCACCTACATCAGTTAGGCCAATCCGGTTGGATCCGCCTAACCCATATACCCATTAAATCTTATAAAAATGAGGGGGTAAGGGTTTTAAAACCTTATTCCCTCATTTTTATCCCATTTTATTCTCCTTTCTCCCAAATTTCCAGCCACCTATTTTTTCCTCCCACCTCCTTTTCAAGCCACCTCCTCCGGCAACTGGAAACCAGTGAAAACAGGCAGCGGAGACCTCCGACCAGCTCCAGTGAACTTTTTAGGCGACCTAGGCATTCATGCGGCCAGATCCATCGCATAAACGCCTGGCCGCATGTAAAACCATGATGGTAATTGTAATAATAAGAATAAAGCTAACCTCCCCTATCCTCCACTACTCATACAACTACCATTCCTAAAATGGGAGAGATGTTTGAAAATTTGGAAGATATTCACTTGTGGGTTCATCAAAATATGTTGGAACCAAATGAAAAATATAAACATGAAGTTGATAAATCTAAAAGAGAATCGGACTTAGCAGAAGGAGATTTTGTAATAGTCCATCTGAGAAAAGGGAGGTTTCCCGTGGGAAGCTAATCAAAGTTAAAAAACAAGAACTTTGGACCTTGCCAGATATTGAAAAAAATAAACAACAATCTTATGTAATTGATCTACCTGAGAAGTTAAACATGTCAACAACTTTTAATGAGGTTGATTTGAAGAAGTATTACCCACCTGAACCTGACATTACAAAGCATTCGTCTTCGAATGTTGCTAAAGAGGGACAGCCTAATGTAGAGCATGTGTCTAAGGGATCTCTGAATTGTGCTCCTACAATGAGTGGGAGCACAATTACTCTTACCTGAAGCTAAAGATTCATCTCTAGGTATCTCCCCCACCTTTAGAGATGAGTGTAAAAAAAGAATAAGAGGGAGATGGGGAGGCTAACACTTTTTCTACTTTATTGAGGTATTACTCCCTCCTATTGTTCTATTTTTCGTCTTTTGGTTATCCTTTCTTCTTCTTCCAGATCTGGTGGATTCCAGATTGCATCCTCACTGGTGGAATCCAGTTTCTATTGAATTATTTATTTTATCTATTCATCAAGATTAATCAACATCTCCTAGACTCCTACTGATGTAGACACATCTTACATGGGCCAAGAGCCCATTTCTATTATAGGGGGTCCATTACTCTCTAGTTTGAAAGAGAGTATAAATAAAGTCATCAAGAAGAGATCGACAGTTTTTAGTGCATTTGATATTATCAAGGTCTTCTTCTCCATGTTTCCTTACTATTCTCTCTTACTTTCTTCTCTTTTTTCTCTACTGTTCTATTGTTATTTTTTGTTCAATTGTCATATCTGATCTGGAGGATTCCAGATCCAACCTCAACTGGTAGATTCCAGTGCGATTTATCTCTTTCTTAAATAAACTTACAACAACAGTTAATCTTCATCAGATCTGCTACATCACCTACTGATCTGTGTATTAATTTTTATCCTTCCTTCCAATCTAGTTCAGTCAACCTGCACTCACAGATCTTCTTTCAGTGAGCTGCATCACGATATGAGTAAATTGTTGACTGGAAGAGAAATTCAAGATCAATCTCTCTTTCAACAAGGAATTATGTCAACCTTCTTGATTAGATTCTCCCAACAAGAAAGATTTCCAGATCTGATCGGGAAAAAAAGCAAAGAAGACAGTTGAGAGAGAGTAACAGAAAGTGGAAAGAATAAAGGAAATATTACCTTGGCACAGTAATAAAAAAAACTTCTCCTTTGGGTCCACCTGATATTTATACTCACAATGTGTAGGTGATGCAAAGCATCAGTTAGATATTCCCAAGTAGACCAACACACATTCCAAGAATCTTGGAATGAGTATTTTGCAAAGAATAAGTGGTGGGCCTGACCAAGGTTGGGCCTCACAACCTTCTCTTTAGAAGGTCTCCACACTCACATCATTAGGGTTGTACATCACCTAAGATGTGAGTATAAAAGAGGACCTCACAAGGAGAGGCAGATTATTGTTAATTAATGATCCAGGTATTATTCAGCCGCCTCTCTCTATTTTACTTACTTTACTCTCTTGTTGTTATTCCTTCATTCTTTATTCTACTCGAGATCTGATCTTTCTATTTCTATCCTATCTTGGTGGATTTCCAAGATTGTTTTCTACTACTTCTATCATTGCAAGAGAAGCTTCTTCTTCTCTGATTAATCCAACTCCCTTGATCAGCAAGATCCTGCATTAGTAGGGTGGACAATTACTCAGAGAGAAAACATTGTGGCCCAAGCTTGCTCGAGCCAATATTGGGCCTGACATACTACTAGCACTATCATTCCTATTATGCACTGCATCATTTCTCCATGTAATTAGGGTATTGCCCATTATTGAAGTGTGGACTGTAAACCAGATCTGAGAATGAAGATCTCAGTAGAAATGCAATGACAACCGTAATTGTATTGAGCCCCAGCCTATAGCTTATATAGGCTGGGAATAACAGAAAAAGATGCCTCCTACTACCTTAGGTAGTGGATCATTACAATGGGAATAAAGCTAAAGTACTATAGCCATAGTTCAAAAAGCGACGCTTTAAAGCGGCAAAGCGGTCCTCCAGGACCGCTTTCTAAAACGCTTTTTCTGGACAGGTTATCGGGTCGGGTCGGGTTGGGTTATTGGGTTGGGGCAACCTATTACCCATGTGAAATAACTTAAACTATTTTAATTTCCCTTCCTACCCCTCCAATTTCTATCTAACTATATAAACTCAATACCCTTCTAATAAAACCCTAATTTCCTTTATCACTCTCACTTCTATTTCTTCCAAAACCCTAGAGATATGGGAACTGAATCCCAATTTCATCATTGCATGAATGAAATGGAAGAAATTTTAAGAGATAATATAGATATTGGTGCACGTCTAGATGATTAGGTTATATGACTTGTAAATGTTTTTCAAATAATTTGGATGATGTCTTGAATAATTACAAGTTTATATATATTTTATATATATTTTTAAAAAAATTAGCATTATTTAAAATAATGCCACTACCGCTTTTTCAGCTTTAAGCGCGCTAAAGCGCTCAAAGCTGAAAAAGCAGTCAATGGAAAAGCTGACCGCTTTTCCGCTTTTTGAACTATGACTATAGTTAAATTAACTAACTACATCTAACTAATTAATTACAGTAAAATAATTTTATTTACTCTAACACTCTTTGATTTCAATGAAATAAATTAATTGCTATCAAAAAAAAAGTTCCAATTTCACTATGATAGCTTATAAAAACAAATAGGAGTGGAAGGGTTTTCATTGTTTTAGGGCGATTTTTGGGCGATTCCGTGTTTTTATTTTTTTGCAGGTGTAGGAGTATGGAGCTACGGAGGTGATAAAAGGGTTTGGGAAGGCAAATGGAGGGGCAAATGCAGCTATAAAGGTCAACCTTGCAAAAGCCTTCGACACCAATAGTTGGGAAGCGATAGAGGGCACCCTACTAGAACTAGGATTCAGCCAAAAGATCATCAGGATCATAATGATGTATATAACTGTTATTTCCAGATTTGAAGATAAGATTAATCACTCTCTTTGATCTAGATCTGAATCTAGATCAATACTCACACGATTGATAGTGATTTTGGAGAGAAAAAGAACACAAGATTTTATAGTGGTTCCACCCAAAATTGGTGTACGTCCACTCTATATGGTGTATATTAATAGTGTCTAACATATTACATGCAAGATAGATTTTGAATCTCTACATTGAGATATATATATAGTGTTATTATCTTGGGCCGGTCCAAGATAATGACTCCTTAATTGGCCCATTAACGGGTACCAATTAAACCAAAACAGTCTCCACACTCCTTATATCTCCCAAGTGATTTAAACCTCAACAATAACCACATCATCCCTATCCATTTTGGTGAATGGGTCGCCAACCTTACAAATCTTACCCAAGAGAGGAATAAGGCAAGGAAGGGGATCCCCTCTCCCCTTACATCTTCACACTACTAATGCAGAATTTAACAATTCTCATTAACGAGAGGGTGGGGAGAAAACAGATAAGCACCTTTAAGAAACACAACGTTATGAGGATCTCCCACTTGGTCTATGCAGATGACCTCCTAATCTTCTGCAAAGTCAAAAAGGAATCTTTCAAATCCATAGACGAGGTATTTAGGATATTTGAGTCAAAGACAGGACTAAGGGTAAGCGAGGCAAAGAGTAAGGTCTTTTTCTCAAAATCAACCAAAGGCAAAGAAGAACTGTTGACCCATCTAAGGTTCAGTGAGGGGACCTTCCCAACCAAGTACCTAGGGTTACCTCTCTCGCCCAGGATTCTATATCAGAAGGATTGCACTCCTCTAATAGATCGGGTTAATGGGATGGTAGAAGGGTGGAAGACAAGGCTGACGTCTCTAACCCTAAATAAAATAACTAGCTGTGTAGCCACAGGATGTTGGTATCCCATAATTGCACAGTGGTTATCTCCAATTACGAGCAAAAGTCCTTCTTGAAAACTTCAGATTTGAAGAAGAGGCTGATGTCATTGGAGGGTGCAACTATTCCATTAGGGAATAATGGGTATATTCAACTTCTGGAATATGTTCAGTAAACTACCAGTAGATACACTTAAGGACCTGCAATCTATTTCATATAGGTATATATGGAACGGGAAGCAAGACTTTACTTGGGATCAAATGACACTTCCCGAGAAAGAGGGGGGTCTAGGGATGAGATACTTTTTAAAATCAGCAGAGGCAGATAGGATAATCAGGTTGGGAAGGATCTGGTCGGCTCAGGATTCTATCTGGGCCTCATGGATGAAAGAGAGGTATGTGAGGGGAAGGGGCCTTAGAGATATAGACAAGCATCCAAGATTAGATTCCGCCATATGGGCTGGAATAATGGATAACGAATACAATATAGATAATGATGTAGGCCTTGCACGGTTCTTTAGACAGATTCAAAAAAGATTAATGAAGTCTGTCCAGAATTGCGCCAAAAGCAATGGAACAGTAAATCAACCGATTAGGGTTTAGGTTCCCTTGAAAATCGGTAGAAGGAATTTAGATTATCCCAATCCAAGGATAATCGATCATTGAAAATTGATAAGAAAATGGAGAACGATGGAAATAAAACAAGAAGAAAAAGAAAGAAATAAAAGAAGGAAGGAAGGAAAGAATTCACGTTGAGAATATTACCTTGATTAAAAATAAAAACTCAAAAACTAGCCTCTACCTTTAGGGTCCACTCATATTTATACTCTCATGGTTTAAGAGTGGAAAGTCCACCATTAGAGTCCAAGCCATTTTATTGAGTTTGGTCCAAGCCTATTATTAATGCAAGCACTTATAACAGCTGCATCAGATAAGGTCCTAAAATATGGGTCCAACTACAACTGTACTTGGACCGGGAGTGGTACCTCACCAACATACAAGAACGTCTGGGAATCCTGAATCCATAAGGAATAGGAAAGAGATCGACCACCTTTGGGAGGGAGTCTGGACCACTAGCATTAGGAAATTTAGCATAACACTATGAAAGGCTAGATGGGTTAAGATATCCATGAAGGCTGACTGGGCTGGGAGAATGAAAGGGGGAAACACCGATTGCATCTTATGTGGAGGACCATGGGAATCGCAAGACAATGTGTTCTTCAGATGCAAATTTTCTATAGATTTATGGTCTTACATATTAAATGCAAAACCAGGGTTGATTACATCCGCAGGACTCTTTTTAGAATAGGTAATGGCAGAGGCTCACGTAGAATGAAGAATACGCTATGTTGGAGGCTAACATGGGCATACACGGTTGCGGGAGTCTGGGGGATCTGGACCGAAAGAAACAAAAGAGTACACAAAAACAGGCGCACGTGGCCGCAAGAGATAGGGAGACGGATAATACAGGATATATTAAACACCTTCATGGCGAACAGGTACAAGGCCAGAGGAACAACTCAAGAGCAACAATTAGCGAAAATATGGGCTAGAAGCGCCCAACCGGCACCAAGTTCATTTATTTTATTATTAGTACGATTCTCTTGTAATTCAAATTCGGTAGGAACTTGTATTAAAGAACTGTAATATCTAAGCTAATGGTGGGTTGGAATTCAACAAATAGAATTCTGACTCACCAAAAAGCATAGAAGGTAAAAGCGGAATAATGGAATGACCTAAAAAGTCTATCCATAGAAGGATCTATCTCTTAGGAGAAGGACTTCCTTTGAAAGTAGAAACGATATAAGTAATCACTTGCATGTAGTAGACCGAAAGGTGATGGCAGGGTTTTCCTTAGGAAAAGGAAAATATGCCAGGAGCCAAAAAATTTCAGGCGGTCATGCGATGGCCATTACCACATGGCCGCATAGAGAGCCTAGGCGGCATCGCCTAAAATCAGGTGGAAATTTATAATATTTATAATAAATCAGGTGGGAATTTATAATATTTACAATAAAATCAAGTTTTTTACAATATATATCCTAAGTTTATAAAATATATATATAATATTTGTAATAAATTTATTATATAATATATAGATCAGGTGGGAAAGTTACTTCGCTGAAAGAAGAACAAGAAGGGGGCGGAGCTAGGATTTGCACGCGTTTGTGCACGTCTGCAGACGTGCGAGTGCAGATCTGCGAACGTCCACCAGATCTGCAGACGTGGGAGGAATAAGGTCCAGATCTGTGCAGATGTGGAGACCAAATCTGTAGACGTGGGAGGAATAAGGTTCAGATCTATGCAGATGTGGAGGAATAAGGTTTTTTTTATATTTTATTTGGGTAAATGGGTCGCCTAACCCGGCCAGCACATGAAGGCAATCGCCTACATGCGCTGGACCGCATGAAAAAACTTGCCAGGAGCACACCAAGGTTTTTTCACCCCCCATTGTCCAAGGTCTACTACGCGAGAACGATGAGACATAGTTCGTTCTAAGAAAAATCGAGTCAGTCCCCAAAGGTTGTTGAAAGCCTAAACGATCGTAAGATCACTTGGTTGGATCAATGCGGAGGAGGGTGTGGGGTCGATCGCATGTGATCACACCTCTTTTTTTGTTTTGAAATTTATATATTACCAGATAGTTTTAATTCAAAAAAAAAGCTTATAAAAAATTTAAATAAATCAGGAATACGACATGGGGGTGAAACTTGAAAGTGCAGTTGTATGAATTTACGTAAGCCCATGAACTGTTGTTTGTTTGTAGGCAGATATCTAATTATAGCATAAATGCATAATCTATTTAACACTTTGAACTTCTGTAGAAAAATATATATACAATGAAAAATAAATATCATAAAGAAAATTATCCAAGCCATACCACTCAAAAAATCATAGTTTGGATAAGAAGCCTTATTCAAATATTCCTTCATGCCATCGATAATGTTTTCGTCAACATTTGATAAAAGGATACGAGAAGCCTTTTACAAAAATAATAAAGATTGATGTTAGAGAGAAAAGTACGCGACATTGTCAAATTCAAGATAATAAAAATTTAAAATATAATATATATAATTCAAGGTTTTTTAGGCGACCATGCGGTCATGCGATGGCCATGACCGCATGGCCGCCTAGGCGCTTCAGGCGACGCCTAGGCGGTCGCCTGAAAATAGGGTAAATTTTGCAAATTTACCCTGAACTTATATATATTTGCTAAAAA
>LFYR01001354.1:0-24285 GCA_001185155.1 Zostera marina
ACCCTTCAATAGGGCACCATAATGAGGTGGGCCCCACTCGATTGAATGGAAACGCCTCTAGGACCCTATAAAAGGGGTCCTAGGGGTGTCCTCCATCCAGAACTTATCTTGACCACTCACACACCACACCAGAGCAAACAAGGAGCCCGAATCGCCTACTCCCACGTGAGTCGCCGATTCACCTCCTCTTCTGCAGGTACATTGACGTAGAGCGCGTCGTGGACTCCAAAGCCTCCGGCCCTCCTCGCAACCCCGCGAGCCTACTGGTAGCAGATTCCGTGCTTCATCACTTGTGATACTCACCCCCAATTTGGACGACCTCTGGCCAAAGCGACAGAAGTGTCGGGAGAGCTTGTGATACTCCCCCCGAAATTAGTCGACCTCTGGCCGAAGCGACAGAAGTGTCGGGAGAGCTTGTGACACTCCCCCTCGGATTTTGACGACTTCTGGCCGAAGCGACAGAAGTGCTGGGAGAGCTTGTGATACTTCCCCCGAAGATTGTGCTTTGGTGTTACATAAATTTTTGGGACGAGTGTGTTTCGAAGTATGTGACTGTCGGTGAACTATCTATTGTTTTTCCTTTGTTAATCTTTCATATAAATTACCCTTCAAATTGTAACTAAGGCCCGAAACTAGATTCACAAGTCGTAATTTAGCCACTCTGGACGTAAATTAGACTCTGCTAACCCTATTGCTAACCACTCTGGGCGTAGACTTGGTCGTACGAATCGTAGCTCAGCCTACGGTTAAATTTATGGACAATTTATACCTCTAGATTAGTGTAGGGTTACCAGAGATAGAGCAAACGACGAATCAAAGATATTCGACACTCAAAGGTTGCCTTGAAGTTCGGAACCTTAACGATGGAGAAAGCTTGTGATACTCCCTCCTTGAATTTTGATGACTTCTGGCCGAAGCGACAGAAGTGTTGGGAGAGTTTGTGATACTCCTCCCTTGAAATTTGACCACTTCTGGCCGAAGCGACAGAAGTATCGGGAGAGTTTGTGATACTCCCCCCTGAAAACTTGCATTTGGGGCAGTTTTAATGTTATTTTACCCGGAATCGGCGAATGGAGTTTGTGATACTCCTACCAGTCGGCGATACCTATGGTCGGGGTAACTGCAGGGGGCATTTTTGTTTTTTACCCCTGCGAGTCGGCGACTCCCTCTGTGAGTCGGCGACTCCTAGTGTAACCGTCGGATTTTTATGGGAGATCCTTGGGATATTTGGAGGATATCCGGGGAATATTTGTAAAATCTCCAAATAAGGAAATGTATCTCACAGTGCTGTGAGTTTTTGTTCGGAGTCGGCGACTGCCCTGTGGAGTCGGCGACATTGGCGTGATTCGGGGGATTTGGAGATCGATTCTTGATCTCAAATTTTGTAAATTTTGGGTTCTCTGGGGTTTTTTTGCAATTTTCCCAAGGGCTATAAATAGTGGAGAGGTTTTCCCCAAAACCTCACAACACCTTTTGCCTCTTTTAATCGCCTAAACCCCCAGAATTTTCAATCGTCGATTCCTAAGTTTTTCATCTTTGAATCGTCGATTCCCACGATGTCTACCCCCGATTCCCCTTTGTTCCCACTAAAGAAAGCTGAAACGTCAACCTTCGTAGCTAGATGACCGCGAGGGTCTCGATGAGGTGTTGAACACCGTCGAGTCGCCGATTCCTTCTCCTAACAGAGAGGTTGAGTCGACGACTCCGATCGTGCCACCTCACAATTTGGAACTGAGTACCACCGTGCACGAACTGCTTGGCGCCTCGCCAGTGTCAGCGACTAACCTTTTGGAGTCGGCGACACAGTGCAAGGCCCTTGTGGTCATGCGGGAGCCTCTTGAGCTGGGGGAGATTCCCGAGACCTTAGTGTCGGCGACACATGTAGGTCTTGTTGAGGGAAAATCCTTCAAGCGAAGGGGAAAGGGATCAGCTGCCATTGGGTCGGCGACTGCTGGCCGCGACTCGCCGATTCCTCTTATTGAATCGGCGACTCGTGTGCTGGAGTCGGCGACTCCCATGATGATTGACGACTCTTCTGCGCGTCACACCGCTCTGTTGGTTGTGAACGCGGAAGGTCATATTGTGTCAGGACTGAACCCGAACCAAGGTCCTTCTCTGAAGAGAAAGAGAAGGCGCACCACTGGAAAGGGCAAAGTACACGTGCCCGAAGAAGATGAAGGGGTCCCTCCTCCTCTCAATATCAACTTTGAGGAGATATTAACTGTGGACCGTGGTGCTCCCAATCCACGCCGTAGAGCGGGCCGACACTCTGAAAGAACTCCGCCACCTCCCGTGGATTTGGATGCTAGTCGAGATCCGGACCTCGACTTGAGTACTTACATTGGAGCTTTGAACCCATCTGGGTTCGCTCATTGTGAAGTCGCCGTGAATGGCGAACCAAGGTTGCTTCCAATAGGCCGCTCTGGGAAAGGCGAATTTGAACAAGTTATGACTCACGCAACCTTGGATGGGTCTGATGGATTGAACCCCCTTCGAGCCTAAACGCGAGCGGCGCTCGATCATTACTCTCGGGGATTCAATTATCTGGTCATTTGCGATTCTGGATGTCGCGATATCAACCAATCAATCTGCCACCCCCGGGGTTCCAGGCCATCCCAAGGGTCTATTTCAAGCACTTCTCTGAGCTGCCGATTCCGGAGATTATTAGCGAAGTGCTTTTGACTTTTGAAGTGTCCTTGTCGCAACTCCCGGCGGGATTTTTTGTGATCCTGCGGGGTTTTATGAATATCTGTTGGGGGCTCAACGTTGCTGCGACTGCGAGCTTATTTCTGTACTTCTACAGGCTCACGAAAGAGAAATCTGCATCTGGTCGCGTCGGATTCACGCGACGACACTTTGATAAGAATATCGTCGATGAGTTGCCGACGAACTTCGGATGCAATTGGAGAAGAGAGTTCATATTCATTACTTCTGAATTTCTTCCCGGGAGTCGGGAGATGTGGAATGACCCCCATCGAGTGCACATGAACGCCTCGATTGAGATGACTACGAGGGATATAGAGGCCTCGGATCGAATAGCGCGGACCCTCACTTCATACTCCGTGCCGCGTGGTGTTCCCTTTGTCCTTTGCCAAAGGGAAGACTTCACATTCGAGGATGTGGATGAGGCGCATCAACCACCTACTAAGAAGGAGTTGGAGGGCAGAAAAAAGCGATCGCTTTTATATCATGACGCCGCTCCTCTTTACATGCGCAAGAGGTTCCGAGAAGGCAAGCTGATTAGACTGAGGAAGAAGAAGACTTCTCGTAGCGAACCTTGCTGGACCTTCGAGCAAGGGTCGAGCTCTCGCTCCGTACCACCACCTCCTAGAGGTTATGTGCCCTACACTTCTGCTGGGGTGACACTTCCCGATTTCATGGCTGACGTTGAAACTCGGAGGGAAGCGATGTCACTCCTCATGGGTCATCCTGGGACGTGGTGTCGGAGCGAGCTTCTGAAGCATATGAATGCCGCTTTCTATATGGCACATGCTTGCTACCAGGGCGACTCAATCCATGACGTCGAGAAGATCCAAGAGAAATATAACCAACTCGATGCGAAATTCAAAGAAAGCGAGAAAGCCCTGGATAAACTGAAGAATCCAGGTCGAATCCTAGGAAGATCGACTTTCCTGAGGATCGACTTCCCTGGGATCGACTTCTTAATAAAGTCGATCACCAGGAAAGTCGATCCCCAGAAAGTCGATATCTAGAAAGTCGATCTTGAGCCTCGATCTGATCAGTTAGGCAGCTAGGCGGTTACTTCCCAAATGACCAGATTACCCCTATAAGAACCCCTATAAATAGGAGGCATCCCCCACTCATTAAAGGCAGGTCATTTGGAGCGAAAGGAATCCTTGCGAAGCAGAGCTCTGCGCACTTGAGTTCCGGTCCAGTTTCCCGCGGAGTTCCCCGCTTGGCGCTTGCTTGCGCGTCTTGGAGTACTGGTCGGGTTTCACCCCCATCAGTGCATATAAAAATCTGCGAGAAATAAAGAACAGAGTTAGTAAAAATGCACATAAATAGAAAAATTAAAAAACAAAGGGGAACCTTGTCGGTTGAAGTTATCATCTATCGCGTGACCGACAGGCACAGCGATGGGGTGAAGAAAGGCCAGCCTTTGTACAAGAGCTCCCTCGTCCGAGGTCAAAACAGGACGGGGAGTGGGTCTACGGTCACTATTGGATGCAGGAAGAAGTCGGCTACCGGGACATAGCCTGCAATCCACAAAAATAAACTCGCTCTTGTTCCGCCTAGTCGGAGGATCTTTTAAAAGAGCAGAGTGTTGAACACTAGAGGCATGACTGGCATATGCAATGAAAGGGCTGCCTTCTTCGGATTTTGAAAAGAGAAGAAGTGGAAGAACAGCTGAGCAGTTGGAATTATGCTAGCATCCCTAAAGATATTTATGAATCCCCTGACATAGAAAAAGAAGGCAGCGCCTATTTGAGAGATGCACAACCCAGAATACAAAAGGATCTCACTAACTAGGGAAGGAATCGGAAGAATAGGAAAGTTAGTGAAATAAATACGGTGAAGTGCCAGCATGAAGTACGGGGGCACATCACCGGTATTCTCAGAAGGATAGGCCCAGTACACTCTCTCTCTAAGCTCTAACCCCCGTAAAATTCTTTGAGAAGCATCTAAGGAAAGGGTATTAGAGCATCTGCCCGCGTTGGAGGACAGAGGGTAACCCGGAATGTCAGTCAGGGAGACAGTGCAAAAAGAACCATACCCAGTCCCGTACTCGCCCCGGTCGAGGATAGGGACAACGTGAAAACCGTTACGAAGAAGAACGGACCACTGACGCCAAGAGCCATCCATCTCCCGATAGAAGGATGGGGCGTCTTTCTCCTCAAGGGGAGACGGAAAAGGGTACTTCTCCTCTGTCTCAGGAGGATAACCTAAGGGAAAGTCCTCTAAAATATGAAGGTTCTGACTACAAACTTCGGGAGGAAGTTGGGTAGAATTGTCTGTAGCCAGGGAGGGCGCCTCAACGACAGGGACGTCCTCAGGACTGGGAGCCAAAACAATGGAAGTTGGCGGAGGAGTCCCAGTAATGGAAGGAGGAGTGCCCCCAACTTCTACATCCCGTTCAGGAGAAGAGGAACTACAAGGAGAGGAACCCGAAATTCCAGAACTGGATGTAGAAGAAGACCCTGAGCTAGAGGAACTCGAACTTGAGGAGGAAGAGTGAGAAGAACCTACAAACAAAAAACAAATAAAAGGTATGTTACGAAAAAGAAAAAAAGTAACTTACTAGGTACAGACTTTCGTGTACGGTGAGCAGAAAGAACTTTTCGCTTACTTCCAACAGGGGAGGAAGAAGGCGGCTCAGTTGCAGGCTCAACCACGGTAGTAGAAGTCTCAACCTGAGGGCTAACAATAATAGCCTGCTCCTCGTTAGGAGGCAGGTCTTGCTGGATGTTCTTATCAGAAGACATGATCACAACCTGCACAAAAAACATAACAGTTAGTTTAATTGTTTTAAGGTTGCAAAAATCGATCCCAAGAAAAAGTCGATCCAGACTTCACGGAATCACACTAATACAAGGGAAGTCGACTTCAGAAGTCGATCCCAGGGAAGTCGATCTCCAGAAGACAAAAGTCTCAGGAAGTCGATCCCAGCAGATCCGACCCAAGGAAGTCGACGACAAAAGTCGGACTCCAGGAAGTCGAACCAAGGAAATCACTTCGGGAAAGCGAAGGCTAAACCCATGGAAGTCGATCCCAGTAAAAATGGATCCAACTTTGGAAAGTCGATGACAAGGAGTCAAACTTCACAAAGTCAGACCACAGTCCAAAGGGGAACAAGTTCAAAGAAGGACCGACTTTAAGAAAAGTCGGACCTCAAGGAAGTCGAACCCAGTGCAACCTCAGAAGAGCCCGACGACAAAAGTCGGACTCCAGAAAGTTGCACCTCCAAGGCTCAAGTCGAAGCCTTACGCGCGCTGGAAGACGAGGCGGAGACGCTGGAAGTCGAAGCGGAGAAACTGGAAGTCGATGCGAAGAAAGTCGATGCCTCGGAGCGAAGGAAGTAGGTGAGAAACAAATGAATTCCTCTCCGCTATTTATAGGGGAAAGTCGAACACGAACCGTTGCGGGCACTGTTCACCCGGGTTCACCCGTTGGGCCGAAAAGCCCACGGACCCAGCAGGCCCAAGACGACCCAGTCTGCGAAAAACCCAAAAATCCGACCAAATGGCATCGACATTTCATAACAAAGGCATCGACATTTATCAAGGAATTCAAAGCCTTCAAAAGAGAAGGACAGGATCTACATTCTACAGAAAATTCAGATCGACATTCCCAAAAGGGGGATAGGCGTCGACATTTATCAAGGAATTCGAATCCTTCAAAAGAGAAGGACAGGATCGAAATTCCACAGAAAATTCAGATCGACATTCCCAGAAGGAGGATAGGCGTCGACATTTATCAAGGAATTCGAAGCCTTCAAAAGAGAAGGACAGGATCGACATTCCACAGAAAATTCAGATCGACATTTCCAGAAGGGGGATAGACGTCGACATTTATCAAGGAATTCGAAGCCTTCAAAAGAGAAGGACAGGATCGACATTCCACCGAAAATTCAGATCGACATTCTCAAAAGGGGGATAGACGTCGACATTTATCAAGGAATTCAAAGCCTTCAAAAGAGAAGGACAGGATCGACATTTCACAATCATTCAGATCGACATCCTCAGAAAAAGATGAGATCGACTTTTGTACGGCGTCGACATTTCCAGGGAGAAATGATATCGACTTTTTGTACAAACTTCGACATCTTTAGAAAAGGATAGAATCAACTATCACACGACATCGACATCCTCAGAAAAAGATGGGATCGACTTTTTTACAACGTCGACATCTCCAGGGAGAGATGAGATCGACTTTCCGTATAAACTTCGACATCTTCAGAAAAGGATGGTACTGACCAGAAGAAAGCATCGACATAATAAAATCAAAATTCTAAAAAAGTCAATCATCTAGAACTACACCGACGTACTTCAAAGTAAAGGTGTAAGTCAAGTAAAAGAAAAGGTGAAGTATCTTTATTCAAAATTACAAAAAATGATGAATAAAAATTATTACAGATTCCTAATGAAAGTTGATACTGCGACGCAAACGGCGAGGAACCTGATCCAGCGGGGACGCCTCCGACGTCGACCACGAGGAGGAACAGCAGAAGAAGAGGCAGGCGGAAGATCGCCACCAGACCATTCTTCAAAGATTGATTCCCTAGCAGCAACAACAACACTCTGCCACTCAACGATAATTTGGCACAGAGAAGGAAGATCCAAGGCCGACGACCGAGGATCCAAAATATTCAGAATTCGATCCAGCTCCTCAATCTCTCCCTAAATGAAATCAGCAAAGAGACTCACAAGAAGAGCCATGGATGAAGGAGGAGGACCTAAGGGCTCTATTTATAGACCCAAGGACCGCACAAAAGGACAAAAAAGGGTAAAATCGACTTTTTCACACAAGGATTCGACTTTTGGGCCAAAGCGTCAGGAGTCGACTTTTTAGCAAAGGAAGCAATACAAGAACCCAGGGAATCGACTTTTTGACAAAAGTAGATGGGCACCACTGAGATCGACATTTTTACAAAAGTCGATCAGATTCAACAAGGAGATCGACATTTGTACAGAAGTCGACCAGATTCAACTAGAGGATCGACTTTTTCTTCCCACACAGGAGGGACGTAGAAAAAAGAGCCCTGACAAGTTGGAATTGCGAAAGTGCGCCAAGATAGGAGAGAGTCGACTTTTTCTTCCCACATAGGAGAGGTGTAGAAAAAAGAATCCTGACAAGTTAAAGTGGCGGAAGCACACCAAGGCAGGAGGGTGTAACACAAAATGCTCCTGAGGAATCGTGGAAATCCACACAAAAAAAACTCGGACGGCGATACGGCAACAAAATGAACTGAGCCATGCTAAAATATTTGAACTCCTACAATTACTGGACGCAGTAACAAAGTAGGACGCCAAATTAACTCTATTTACGGAAGAACGTGGGCGGAGAAAGTATTAATGGCAACAGAGTCATGATGCGTATCCCACCCAAGGAAAGGAGTGAACCTCACCTACGGAAGAACGTAGGTTAGACGAGGGACGTACTCAGGAGTGAACCCCACTTACGGAAGAACGTAGGTAGACGGGGGACACATCGACTAAACACACACCTGTTCTACAAAAAACGTAGACAGAGGGGTAAGTGTTCAAGAGTGAACCTCACCTACGGAAGAACGTAGGTTAGACGAGGGACGTACTCAAGAGTGAACCTCACCTACAGAAGAACGTAGGTTAGACGAGGGACGTACTCAAAAGTGAACCTCACCTACGGAAGAATGTAGGTAGACGGGGAACATATCGGCTAAACACACGCCCTTTCTACAAAAAACGTAGACGGAGGGCTAAGTGTTCAAGAGTGAACCTCACCTACGGAAGAACGTAGGTTAGACGAGGGACGTACTCAAGAGTGAACCTCACCTACGGAAGAACGTAAGTTAGACGAGGGACGTACTCAAAAGTGAACCTCACCTACGGAAGAACGTAGGTAGACGGGGGACACATCGGCTAAGCACACGCCTCTTCCACAAAGAATGTAGACAGAGGGGTAAGCAATCAAGAGTAAACCTCACCTACGGAAGAACGTAGGTTAAACGAGGGACGTACTCAAAAAATAATCCTCACCTACGGATGAACGTATGTAGACGAGGGATCACGCTCAACCTCAGTCGCAAAAGCAGCGAGCAAAAGGAGGGGGCAAGTATTCAAAAAATCTTCACCTACAGATGAACGTAGGTGGACGAGGGATCACTCTCAACCTCAGTCGCAAAAGCAGCGAGCAAAGGGAGGGGGCAAGTATTCAAAAATCCTCACCTACGGATGAACGTAGGTAGGCGAGGGATCACGCTCAACCTCAGTCGCAGAAACAGCGAGCAAAAGGAGGAGGCAAGTATACAAAAATAAACCTAACCTATGGAAGAACATAGATAGACGAGGAAGCACGCTCAACCTCAACCGCGGGAAAAGCAGATTGAGGGAGGCAAGAGACCTCAAAAGAGAGAACTTCACTTATAAAAAATAGGTAGAAGAGACAACTCTCAAACCCAGCCACAGGGAAGGGGACTCGAACATTGCTCGGAGATAGCTCAGGCAAGGCGTCAAGGTGGGCAAGCAGGGTTCCGCTCGGAAATCGTACTAGGCAGGCGCGCAAGGAGTATGCTTCGGCTAGGACAAACTGGACAATAGTTAGCAAAAGTGCGTGACAACCTCCGTGGAAGCATAGATACAACCTCGCAGGCGTAGAAGGGGGGAGAACTGGTGAGAGAGGATCTCGCATCCGGGGACATCACCAAAAAACCCACACCCCAGCACGCAAAGAGGGGGGAATACTGATAGTACAAGGTCCAACACATAGACCATAGTACTAAAAGACGTATCCCAAAGTATCTAATACGCATAGGAGGGGGGAGTACTGGTGATACAGTATCCCGAACCCGGTCACAACCTACCAGCAACTAGAAGTCCGGATAGCCTAAGATGAGTTAAGGTACCTATTCTAGGGTTGGGGAGGTCCCAAGTCGAATCCTAGGAAGATCGACTTTCCTGAGGATCGACTTCCCTAGGATCGACTTCTGAATAAAGTCGATCACCAGGAAAGTCGATCCCCAGAAAGTCGATCTTGAGCCTCGATCTGATCAGTTAGGCAGTTAAGCGGTTACTGCCCAAATGACCAGATTACCCCTATAAGAACCCCTATAAATAGGAGGCATCCCCCACTCATTAAAGGCAGGTCATTTGGAGCGAAAGGAATCCTAGCGAAGCAGAGCTCTGCGCACTTGAGTTCCGGTCCGGTTTCCCGCGGAGTTCCCCGCTTGGCGCTTGCTTGCGCGTCTTGGAGTACTGGTCGGGTTTCACCCCCATCATTTATTACCTAATGGAGATTATTTTTTAATTGAACAAGTTGGAGAAATCATACTTTCTTCAACAATAACTTTGAAAAATGTATACTATATTCCAGACTTCAAATTAAACTTGATTTCTCTATATAGGATCATTGAAGATATGGGTATATGTATTTTTTTGAATAAAAAACACTGTTTTTTTCAGGATCCTCATAGCAAGGATCTGATTGGACAGGGTAGTGCTGAAAATGGGGTTTATACATTTGATAAAGAGGAAGTTTGTTGTGTTGCTCAAGACATCAAACTATGGCATGCTAGGATGGAGCATGTATCATATGATAAGCTTAGAATGTTAGCTGAAAATTCATGTAATAGCATTAGTTTTTCAAACAATTCTAAATCAAATAAAGAAATCATTTCTCTATGTGATATATGTCCTTTGGCCAAACAACAAAAATTATCATACCCAAAGAGTATATCTCAAAGTAAAAACTGTTTTGATCTTATTCATGTTGACATTTGGGGAAAGTTTTCAATACCAACATTTGATCAAAACTTCTATTTTTTAACCATAGTAGAAGATAAAAGTAAAACAATTTGGGTTTATTTAATGAAAGATAAAACCAAAGTTTTTGAGATAGTTCATTTTTTATCAAAATGGTTAAAACACAATTCAACAATGTTTTTAAAACCTTAAGAAGTGATAATGGATTAGAATTCACTTCTTCAAAATTTAATAAACTACTAAAAGAGAATGTATAATCCATCAATTCTCTTGCCCCTACTCTCCTCAACAAAATAGTAAAGTTGAGAGAAAACACAAAGACCTATTAAATATTGCTAGGACAATTAAGTTACAAGCTGCCCTTCCAATCAAATTTTGGGGTTTTTGTATTTTAGGAGCAACATACATAATAAATAGGACTTGTTCTAAGTCTTTAGAAAATAAAACACCATTTGAGATTCTAAATGAAAAAAACCTAATATCATGTTAACTAAGACAATTGGATGTCTTTGTTATTATGATAATACCAACAGAGAACATAAGTTTTCTGTAAGGGCAAAAAGAGGTGTTTTTTTAGGGTATCCACAAGGAACAAAAGGATATACAATTCTGGATATTGAATCTCAAAGAAAAGTAATAAGTAGAAATGTTACTTTTAAGAAAATGATATTTCCTTTTAAAACAATTAAAGAAGTTTTTTTAAAAGAAAATCAAAACAAATGCATTTTTGATGATTTTATCTTAAAGATTTATGAAAACAATCATAATCTAAAAAATCAGACTATAAATAAATTTTCTGATGAAAAGGATGATAGAACTAAAGAAGTATTAGACAATAATCTAATACAAAATAAGAATGATAGTTCTGAATTCATTATAGATGATGAGATTGCATCTAAAGATGATAAATTAATACACAAATCATCAAAAAATCAAATATTAAACAAGGTAAATGATCTTGATATATCATTTTCAAATGATGGAGCACTTTATGATTTAAATACAGATAATACAGGTACATCTCCTAAGTCATCAAACTCAGGAGAAAGTTCTGATAAAAATTCTGATAAAAATACCTCCCCTGAGTCATCAAACTCAAGACAAATTTCAGATAAAAATTCTGATAAAAACACTTCCCCTGAGTCATCAAACTCAGGAGAAATTTCAGATAAAAACTCTGTTAAAAACACTTCCCTTGGGTCAATAAATTCAGGAGAAAATGAAGAATCATTTTCAGACAAAAACAACACCTCCCCTAGGTCACTAAACTCAGGAGAAAATGAAAATTCATCCTCAAACAGGAGTGAAACTATTTCAAAATCAGATTCAGATAAGAATTTGCAGAATAATGATATAGCATCTCAAAATGAGATACAATCAAATAAAGTAAATATTGGTCAAACAAATAATATAGAGTGTAGAAGATCAACTAAAATTCAATATTCTTTTAAAAATAAATATTTTTAATATATTGATGATACTGATTATGATAGTGCTAATTTTAGCACTAATCATCCATTAAACAAATATATATCATATAAAAAGGTAAATAAAAAGAACAAAGAATACTTAAGAAAAATATCTATGAGTAATGAACCTCATAGTTATGTAGAAGCTTTGAAATATCCAAATTGGGTAGAAGTCATGGAAAAAGAGATGCAAGCCTTAATATTGAATAAAACATGGGACTTAGTATCTCTTCCACCTACAAGGAAACCCATTGGATCTAAATGGGTTTTTAAAATTAAATATAACCAAAATGGAGAGATAGATAGATAGATACAAAGCTAGATTAGTAGCTCAAGGATTCTCTCAAGTAGAGGGTTTCGATTATTATCATACCTTTGCCCCAGTGGCAAAGATAACAACTATTAGAATATTAATCACAGTGGCTACTAATAAAAAATGGAATTTACATCAAATTGATGTAAATAATGCCTTTCTATATGGTGATCTGAATGAAGATATATATATATGAAACCTCCACCTAGTTTTTAAAAAATGAAGACCAGAGGGTTTGCAAATTAAAAAAGTCCTTATATGGACTCAAACAAGCTTCTAGGCAATGGTTTGCCAAGCTTAAAGATACTTTATTGGAAATGAATTTTAAACAATCATTTTCAGATTATTCCCTTTTCATCAAAGAATCTAATGAATTTGTTTTATACTTAGTAATATATGTGGATGATATTGTTATTACAGGGAATAATGAGAAAGAAATAGAAAAACTGAAAAAAGAGCTTAAAAAATTTTTTAATATAAAAGACCTAGGAAAACTACAATATTTCCTAGGGATTGAAGTGTCATATTCAGACAATGGAATTTTCTTATCCCAAAGAAAATATACCCTAGATATTTTGAATGAAAATGGACTTCTAGAGAGTAAACCATCAAAAATACCAATTGAAAAACAAGATTGGAGAAAAGATGAATCAAAACCATTAAAAGATCCTTTCAAATATAGAAGATTAATTGGAAAACTAATCTATCTAAATACAACAAGGCCTGACATTACTTTTGCTGTTAGGACCTTAAGTCAATTTATGGAGAAACCCACTGAATTACATATGGATGCCATTTTTAAACTATTAAGGTATCTTAAAAAATCTCCAGGACAAGGAATTATGATAACCAACAATAAACCCTTAATATTAAGAGGATATTGTGATGCTGATTGGGGTTCATGCACTCTAACCAGGAGATCAGTAACAGGCTTTTGTGTTCTTCTAGGAGATTCTTTAATCTCATGGAAGTCAAAAAAACAAGAACTTGTATCTCAATCATCAGCAGAGGCTGAATACAGGGCAATGGCTAAACTTTCAAGTTAGATAACATGGGTAAATCAATTGCTAAATGAACTGAGAGTTTACAATAATAAACCAGTTCAAATATTTTGTGATAATATAGCTGCCATACATATAGCAGAAAACCCTGTTTTTCATGAAAGAACAAAACACATTGAAAGAGATTGCCATTTCACAAGAGAGAAATTAGAAAAAGGTCTAATTACCTTAAAATCAATTGGTACTAATGACCAATTAGCAAATATCTTCACCAAAGGAGTTGGAGAGATAGAAATGAGTAATACGTTGTTCAAACTAGGTATAATAGATATTTATGCCTAGCTTGAGGGGGGAGTATTAGTATTAAAACATTAAACTAAGTATTACTCCTTAATTAAAACATTAAACTAAGTATTACTCCTTAATTAAAACTTAATTAAACTAAGTATTAGTCATAGTTTAATTAAACTGTGTTGATATTACTAATGAGGTTTATTTCAGGTTAATGGACCAAGCCCAAAACTCAGATCCGGCCCAGAAATGAAATAAAGATATTTGATGGTGAAGGATCAAGTTGCAAATATTAATTAGTTTTGGGCTGTAATAAAATAGAAAATCTTATAAATACATATTGTAAAAACTACAATTTTAATTCAATCAAATACATTCTTTCAATTCGTTTAAAAGTTAGTTTCTTTCTGTTTCAAATCGTTCTTCCCCAATTTCTTCCCGCCGGCATCGCTCCTACTGGTTCTCGGCCTTTCGTCGTGAAATCGTGGGTGAATCTGATCTTTTAGGTACGTTGCATCGATGATAGAAGGAGCACAAGTGGGATTGCTCTATTTTTTATTAGAATATAACTGAAACACAGGGTAAATAAGCAATTTACCATAAAAACAAACTTAGGACTTAAGTGTAATATAAATAACCCAAGGGTTATGACAAAACAGGATTAACTGTTTTGTTATAAACCAACAGGGTCTCTTTTATAAAAGTTTCAATAAACGTTAATTGGACCTAAGTGCAATTAAAAGAAACTAAAGGATTTTCGCTGTATAACTGAGATTCAGAAATACAAGGATTAAAACGTAAAAGTTTCAATTATTCAGTTATAATTAACTTGAGGACTGTTATGCAAATAACACAAAATAAATCAGGTCAAATGGACCTGGTTGATATTACTAATATTTTTGTGTACTTGTGCAGAATTATTACAGCTAATTGGGTTGGGCTTAAATTCAATTGAATCAAGATTCGGCCCAAGTAACTTAGAGTTAATTAGTTACTTTTGTTATAGCTGTTAATGATCTTGTATTAGTATAAATAAATGTAATTAAGAATTAACAAAAATCAAGTTTTTACAAGTTAATCATTACATAAAAAGATTAACCATTTTTCAACTACACCCCTCTTTTCTCTCTTTTACAATATTCCGTCCGGTAGTTAATTCCGGTTCTTCCCCAAATCGCGACTAGGCGGAAAACCCTAGGTCCGATCTTGCTCTCCGGCGGACAGAAGTCTTCCAAACTCTGGGAAGACCTCACATTGCTGTTGGCGACGCCTCCTGCACAGTTTTTAACATGGTATCATCGGTACACGCTCCTGGCGACCTTCCTCTGGCCAACAGGCCAGCACATACTTCCGCACATTCACCGGCCGATCGTCCGGCCATCTCTTCTGCTCGGCCAAGTAATCCAATCATAACGCCGGCAGCATCACATCACTCTTCTTCTGGTTCAACAGGAAAATCAAAGGCAAATGACCTTGAAGGAGGATTGTATGATAGTTCTTTTTTTAAAAGATTAAGAACTGAAAGGTATGTCTCTCCATTACAGGACCCAGAGTCCCCATTTTTTTTGACCTCCGGTGATCATCCGGGGGCTATATTAGTGCCTGATAGATTGGTTGGAGAGACCAATTATATCACTTGGGCAAATGGCATGAATGTATCTTTAGTGTCAAGAAGAAAAGAATTCTTCATAAATGGTCAAATAAAAATGCCTGAGGATATCAACAGTAGGGAATACAACATCTGGAAAATAGTAAATGGATTGGTCTTAGCCTGGATTTTAAATTCAGTTTCCCCTTCAATCCAATCTACATTAATGTATTCAAATAATGCATATCAAATATGGATGGATTTAGAATCTAGGTATAAACAAGGCAATGCCCCCAAGATCAGCCAGATTAAATATGAGTTGTGTTGCCTTCAACAAGGAACATTATCAGCATCTGAATATTATGATAAATTCAGATCAATTTGGGACCAACTAGTCCAAATTGATGAAATTAAAGAAGAATTTTGCAAACTATGCAAAAGAGTATATCTTAAGAAAGAAGAGAATGACATGATACATCAATTTCTCCTAGGCCTTAATGAGGATTTTTTCAACTTAAGAACTCAAATTTTATCTTTAGAAAAACTACCCAATATGAATAAGCTTCTTGGGTTAGTTTTACAAGAAGAGAAGCAAAGGTTTAAATTTAGAGGTCAAACTGAAAAAATTGAGTCTTCATTCTATGCCAAGGATAAGAATTCATCTGAAAAAACAAAAATCATGTATTCTAAAAATGGAAAGAAATTAGATACAAGATTTTATTGTGATAATTGTAAGTACTATGGCCACACCCGAGAGAAATGCTATCATCTAGTTAGAAGACCCAACAAGGATAAAATCCAAAAGAAATATCAGGGAAAGAAGAACATACAAAATGCTGAAAATTCAGAAGTAGCAAATCAAGTTACTTCTACAAACAATCAACAACTAGTTCTTAGTCAAGAAGAAATTCAGCTCTTCAAAGAATTGATTTCTTCAACAAAAGCAAGTAACTCTGGTAATACTTTATCTTTTTCATTTAATACTATCTCTTATATTGATAAATGGATAGTAGACACGGGGGTCTCACAACACATGACAGGTAGCATGCATCTATTCACTAAACCCTTAACTAAAGAATTTAACCATTTTGTAACCATTCCTAGTGGCAAAACACTTATGGTAAAGGGGATAGGATGCATTAAAATTTCAGAGAATCTAACCCTTAAAAATGTATTATATATCCCTGAATTTAAGGTTAATCTAATAG
This sequence comes from Zostera marina, assembly GCA_001185155.1. Taxonomy (NCBI): domain Eukaryota; kingdom Viridiplantae; phylum Streptophyta; class Magnoliopsida; order Alismatales; family Zosteraceae; genus Zostera; species Zostera marina. The sequence continues at coordinate 16,289 of LFYR01001354.1, forward strand.
CTATAAGCAAATTAACCTTAGACAATGACATTAAAGTCATTTTTGATGATCATTGTTTTGAGTTTCAGGAAAACAAATCCGGGAGAGTGATTGGCAAGGGTGAATCCAGCAATGGACTATATTACTTCACCCCTCATCTCTTCCTAGCCAATTCAGCCATTGATTTCAGAACTTGGCACCATAGATTGGGGCATATATCTTCAGAGAAGATGAAGATTTTAGTTTCCAAGTACAATATTAAGTACAAAAACAATAGAGATGTTTTTGATAGAAATAATGATTGTAATAAAGATATGAATTCTGTTTTGAATAAAAATATTGTATTGAATGATAAGAATGATATGTTGAATAAAGATGATGTTTTGGATGAAAATATTTTTTTCAATAAAAATTTGATTTCTCTTAAACAAAAATCTATTATAGATGACATTAAGACCATTCAATATAATTGTGGAGTATGCCCACTGGCAAAACAGGCAAAGCTCAAATTTGCCATTAGTACCTCAAAGTTTAAAAAAAATTTTGAACTCATTCATGTAGATATATATGGGGAAAATTCCCAATTATGACACATGATGGGTTTAGCTACTTCCTAACCATAGTAGAAGACTTAAGTAGAGTCACTTGGATATATTTAATCAAAAACAAATCAATGACAATAGATTGCATTGAAAGTTTTTATAAAATGGTAAAAAACCAATACAACACCAAAATTAAAATAATTAGGAGTGATAATGGAGGTGAGTTCACCTCAAATAATTTTAAGAGAATGGTTGAGAAACATGGAATAATCCAGCAATTCTCATGCCCTTATACTCATGCCCTTATACTCCTGCCCAAAATGCAAGAGTTGAGAGAAAGCATAGGCACTTACTAAACATAGCAAGAGCTCTACATTTCCAAGGAAACATTCCATTACAATTTTGGGGAGAATGCATATTGACTGCAGCCCACTTAATCAATAGAATTCCTCCAAAATGTATAGATAATAAAACACCTTATGAGATCATTCATGGAAAAATTCCAGATTATGAGAATTTAAGGTCTTTTGGTTGTTTGTGTTATGCCTCAACAAATCAAGTAGAGAATAAATTCTCACCTAAAGCCTTTCAAGGTATTTTTTTAGGATATCCAAAAGGAGTAAAAGGGTATCTAATACTAAGAATTTCTGATATGAAGATATTCATATCTAGAAATGTTTCTTTTAGGGAGACTATATTCCCATTCAAAGATAGCATAATTTCAGAAAATGATGAAGAATTCATCAATTTTCAAAAAATTTATAAAAATGCTTTTTTATTCCATGATGATTCAAACAAGACTTGGTATGATTTTAAAAATCATAATCAAGATAGAAACAAAACAGAAAACATTCATTCACACAAAAATAACGAATCACAAGAAAAAAACCAAAACAATGACAAAAATTCAAAAAAAAGATCAAATGAAGATCAACAAAATCTAGAGCAATCTAGAATAGAAAACTCAGATACAATTGTGAATAAACACAAAGAAAGTATCACAATGAGTAAAAACAATTCAAAAAACATTGTTGAGCCCAATGATAGCCAACAAAGTTCAAAAAATACTGAAAATTTTCAGATTAGTGATGAATCTGAAAATCTTCAAAATAGCATCATTTCTGAAAATTTTCAGAATACAGATAAGAGAACACAAACAGGAAGAATTTACATTCCTGAAGATTCAAGAGAACATTTTGGACAGAATCAAGATGTTCCTTGCACAATTTCAGAAAAACCCCTGGAATTTGATAAAACCAAAACAACAAAAATAGGAAGGGTAATACATATTCCCAAAGCATATAAGGATTTCTTTCTTGAAAATGATAGTGGATATAGAAAAAATAAAAAGGGCAAATACCCAATTTGCAATCAAGTTTCATACAACAAAATAAACAAAAAACATAAAATTTTGCTAAATCAAATATCGATAATAGATGAACCCAAAACATATTCAGAAGCTTCTAAAAACCCAAAATGGGTAGAAGCAATGAATAAAGAGATGGAGGCACTCCACTCAAATAAAACTTGGTCCTTGACTACACTTCCTCATAATAAGAAAGTTGTAGGATCCAAATGAATTTACAAAGTTAAATACAAACCTAATGGTCAAATAGAAAGATACAAGGCTAGACTTGTAGCTAAGGGTTTCACTCAAAAAGAAGGCTTTGACTATCATGAAACCTTTGCCCCAGTAGTAAAAATGACTACAATTAGAACAATAATTGCAATTTCAGCAATTAAAAGATGGGACATCTATCAATTAGATGTGAACAATGCCTTTCTCCATGGAGATCTCCATGAAGAGGTATATCTCAAACCTCCACAAGGACTCCTCAATGAAGGAGATAAGAGGGTTTGCAAGTTAAACAAATCCTTATATGGTTTAAAGCAAGCCTCTAGAAACTGGTTTGCTAAACTAAAAGGAGTACTTCTTGAAATGAATTTTTTACAAACACAATCTGATTATTCATTGTTTGTTAGAAATAATAATGAAAACATAATATACTTGTTAGTATATGTGGATGATATTATTATCACAGGAAACAATGAAACAGAAATTTTTCTAATAAAGAAAAATATTGAAAAAAAATTTAAAATCAAGGATTTAGGAAAACTATCCTATTTCTTAGGGATTGAAGTCTCATATCCATCAGATGGCATATACTTATCTCAAAGAAAGTATGCACTTGGCATCCTAGAAGAAAGTGGCCTCATGGATGCAAAGCCATCAAAAATTCCAATGGAAAGACATGTAAACTTAGGAAATGAAAAAGCTAAGGTTTTAGAAGACCCAACCTTCTATAGATCACTAGTGGGTAAACTAATATACTTAAATATCACTAGACCTGATCTAACATTTTCTGTCCACTGGTTAAGCCAGTTCATGGGAAACCCAAATGAGGTTCACCTCCAAGTATTATTCAAAGTAATAAGATACCTTAAAAATGCTCCTGGACAGGGAATATTATACAAGAACCAAAATCAAATGGATCTTCATGGTTATTGTGATTCAGATTGGGCCTCTTGCCAAATCAGTAGGAAATCACTATCAGGATATTGCATGTTCTTAGGGACATCATTGATTTCCTGGAAATCAAAGAAACAGGACACTGTTTCGCTATCATCTTGTGAAGCTGAATATAGGGCCATCAGCAAAGCCCAATGTGAAATATTATGGCTTCAACAGCTTTTTAAAGATCTAAAATTAAAAATTAAAAAACCAACCTCATTATACTGTGATAACAAGTCAGCCATATACTTGGCTAACAATCCAGTATTTCATGAGAGAAGTAAACATATAGAAATCTCTTGCCACTCAATAAGGCAAATGATAGAAAAAGGAATAATCCAATTAAAGCAAGTTGGCACCAAATACCAACTTGCAGATATATTCACCAAATCATTAGGTGAAAACGAAATTTCAGTATTCTCTGTCAAGCTTGGAATTCACAATGCTTATTCCAAGGCTTGAGGGGGGAGTATAAGAATATAACTGAAACACAGGGTAAATAAGCAATTTACCATAAGAACAAACTTAGGACTTAAGTGTAATATAAATAACCCAAGGGTTATGACAAAACAGGATTAACTGTTTTGTTATAAACCAACAGGGTCTCTTTTATAAAAGTTTCAATAAACGTTAATTGGACATAAGTGCAATTAAAAGAAACTAAAGGTTTTTCGCTGTATAACTGAGATTCAGAAATACAAGGATTAAAACGTAAAAGTTTCAATTATTCAGTTATAATTAACTTGAGGACTGTTATGCAAATAACACAAAATAAATCAGGTCAAATGGACCTGGTTGATATTACTAATAACTTTGTGTACTTGTGCAGAATTATTACAGCTAATCGGGTTGGACTTTAAATTGAATTGAATCAAGATTCGGCCCAAGTAACTTAGAATTAAATTAGTTACTTTTGTTATAGCTGTTAATAGTCTTGTATTTAGTATAAATAAAATGTAATTAAGAGTTAAGAAATACTCAAGTTTTACAGGTTAATCATTACATAAAAAGATTAACTATTTTTCAATTTCACCCCTCTTTTCTCTCTTTTACAAAGTCGCGTCCGGTAGTTAATTCCGGTTCTCCCCCAAACTCGACTAGGCGGAAAACCCTAGCTCCGATCAGCCTCTCCGGCGGACAGAAGTCTTCCAAACTCTGGGAAGACATCACATTGCTGTTGGCGACGCCTCCTGTACAGTTTCCAAGGAAACATTCCATTACAATTTTGGGGAGAATGCATATTGACTGCAGCCCATTTAATCAATAGAATTCCTGCTAAATGTATAGATAATAAAACACCTTATGAGATCATTCATGGAAAAATTCCAGATTATGAGAATTTAAGGTCTTTTGGTTGTTTGTGTTATGCCTCAACAAATCAAGTAGAGAATAAATTCTCACCTAAAGCCTTTCAAGGTATTTTTTTAGGATATCCAAAAGGAGTAAAAGGGTATCTAATACTAAGAATTTCTGATATAAAGATATTCATATCTAGAAATGTTTCTTTTAGGGAGACTATATTCCCATTCAAAGATAGCATAATTTCAGAAAATGATGAAGAATTCATCAATTTTCAAAAATTTTATAAAAATGCTTTTTTATTCCATGATGATTCAAACAAGACTTGGTATGATTTTAAAAATCATAATCAAGATAGAAACAAAACAGAAAACACTCATTCACACAAAAATAACGAATCACAAGAAAAAAATCAAAACAATGACAAAAATTCAAAAAAAAGATCAAATGAAGATCAACAAAATCTAGAGCAATCTAGAATAGAAAACTCAGATACAATTGTGAATAAACACAAAGAAAGTATCACAATGAGTAAAAACAATTCAAAAAACATTGTTGAGCCCAATTATAGCCAACAAAGTTCAAAAAATACTGAAAATTTTCAGATTAGTGATGAATCTGAAAATCTTCAAAATAGCATCATTTCTGAAAATTTTCAGAATACAGATAAGAGAACACAAACAGGAAGAATTTACATTCCTGAAGATTCAAGAGAACATTTTGGACAGAATCAAGATGTTCCTTGCACAATTTCAGAAAAACCCCTGGAATTTGATAAAACCAAAACAACAAAAATAGGAAGGGTAATACATATTCCCAAAGCATATAAGGATTTCTTTCTTGAAAATGATAGTGGATATGGAAAAAAAAAAGGGCAAATACCCAATTTGCAATCAAGTTTCATACAACAAAATAAACAAAAAACAAAAAATTTTGCTAAATCAAATATCGATAATAGATGAACCCAAAACATATTCAGAAGCTTCTAAAAACCCAAAATGGGTAGAAGCAATGAATAAAGAGATGGAGGCACTCCACTCAAATAAAACTTGGTCCTTGACTACACTTCCTCATAATAAGAAAGTTGTAGGATCCAAATGGATTTACAAAGTTAAATACAAACCTAATGGTCAAATAGAAAGATACAAGGCTAGACTTGTAGCTAAGGGTTTCACTCAAAAAGAAGGCTTTGACTATCATGAAACCTTTGCCCCAGTAGTAAAAATGACTACAATTAGAACAATAATTGCAATTTCAGCAATTAAAAGATGGGACATCTATCAATTAGATGTGAACAATGCCTTCCTTCATGGAGATCTTCATGAAGAGGTATATCTCAAACCTCCACAAGGACTCCTCAATGAAGGAGATAAGAGGGCTTGCAAGTTAAACAAATCCTTATATGGTTTAAAGCAAGCCTCTAGAAACTGGTTTGCTAAACTAAAAGGAGTACTTCTTGAAATGAATTTCTTACAAACACAATCTGATTATTCATTGTTTGTTAGAAATAATAATGAAAACATAATATACTTGTTAGTATATGTGGATGATATTATTATCACAGGAAACAATGAAACATAAATTTTTCTAATAAAGAAAAATATTGAAAAAAAATTTAAAATCAAGGATTTAGGAAAACTATCCTATTTCTTAGGGATTGAAGTCTCATATCCATCAGATGGCATATACTTATCTCAAAGAAAGTATGCACTTGGCATCCTAGAAGAAAGTGGCCTCATGGATGCAAAGCCATCAAAAATTCCAATGGAAAGACATGTAAACTTAAGAAATGAAAAGGCTAAGGTTTTAGAAGACCCAACCTTCTATAGATCACTAGTGGGTAAACTAATATACCTAAATATCACTAGACCTGATCTAACATTTTCTGTCCACTGGTTAAGCCAGTTCATGGGAAGCCCAAATGAGGTTCACCTCCAAGTATTATTCAAAGTAATAAGATACCTTAAAAATGCTCCTGGACAGGGAATATTATACAAGAACCAAAATCAAATGGATCTTCATGGTTATTGTGATTCAGATTGGGCCTCTTGCCAAATCAGTAGGAAATCACTATCAGGATATTGCATGTTCTTAGGGACATCATTGATTTCCTGAAAATCAAAGAAACAGGACACTGTTTCGCTATCATCTTGTGAAGCTGAATATAGGGCCATCAGCAAAGCCCAATGTGAAATATTATGGCCTCAACAGCTTTTTAAAGATCTAAAACTAAAAATTAAAAAACCAACCTCATTATACTGTGATAACAAGTCAGCCATATACTTGGCTAACAATCCAGTATTTCATGAGAGAAGTAAACATATAGAAATCTCTTGCCACTCAATAAGGCAGATGATAGAAAAAGGAATAATCCAATTAAAGCAAGTTGGCACCAAATACCAACTAGCAGATATATTCACCAAATCATTGGGTGAAAACGAAATTTCAGTATTCTCTGTCAAGCTTGGAATTCACAATGCCTATTCCAAGGCTTGAGGGGGGAGTATTAGAATATAACTGAAACACAGGGTAAATAAGCAATTTACCATAAAAAAACAAACTTAGGACTTAACTGTAATATAAATAACCTAAGGGTTATGACAAAACAGGATTAACTGTTTTGTTATAAACCAACAGGGTCTATTTTATAAAAGTTTCAATAAACGTTAATTGGACCTAAGTGCAGTTAAAAGAAACTAAAGGTTTTTCTCCGTATAACTGAGATTCAGAAATACAAGGATTAAAACGTAAAAGTTTCAATTATTCAGTTATAATTAACTTAAGGACTGTTATGCAAATAACACAAAATTAAATCAGGTCAAATGGACCTGGTTGATATTACTAATATTTTTGTGTACTTGTGCAGAATTATTACAGCTAATCGGGTTGGACTTAAATTCAATTGTATCAAGATTCGGCCCAAGTAACTTAGAGTTAATTAGTTATAGCTGTTAATGATCTGTATTAGTATAAATAAATGTAATTAAGAATTAACAAATACTTAAGTTTTTACAAGTTAATCAATAAAGAAAAGATTAACTAATTGTAACTTTTCCATTCCACCCCTTTTCTTCCTCTCTTTTTTCATTCACGTCGGGTAGGTAATTCCGTTTTTCCCCAAATACATTTGGGCGGAAAACCCTACCTCCGATCTGCGTCGCCGGCGATTGAAGAGGTTCCAGACTTCGGAATCTTCATACATTGGTGACGACGACGCCTCCTGCACAGATTTTAATATGGTATCATCGGTACACGCTTCTGGTGACCTTCCTCTGGCCAACAGGCCACCACACACTTCCGCACATCCACCGGCCGATCATCCGGCCACCTCTTCTGCTCGGCCAAGTAATCCGATCATAACGCCGGCACAATCACAGCGCTCCTCGTCTGGTTCAACAGGAAAATCAAAGGCAAATAATCTTGAAGGAGATTATGACAGTTCTTATTTTAAAAGATTAAGAACTGAAAGGTATGTCTCTCCATTACAGGACCCAGAGTCCCCATTTTTTTTGACCTCCGGTGATCATCCGGGGGCTATATTAGTGCCTGATAGATTGGTTGGAGAGACCAATTATATCACTTGGGCAAATGGCATGAATGTATCATTAGTGTCAAGAAGAAAGGAATTCTTCATAAATGGAAAAATAAAAATGCCTGAGGATATA